>VDFB02118215.1:38717-52571 GCA_007258455.2 Sequoia sempervirens | reverse complement strand
AAATGGAACCACCACCTGCTAACCATGTGACAACCCCAAATCTGTGCATGAAAACTTGGTCTATGCATGACATGGAAAAAGACATTTTAGATGTTGAGGACAATCGAATGTCAATCAGAGGTTTAGCGATCAAATGGGGAATCCTGCCTAATAGTTTGCAAGCATGGCTCAATGGTGTGACATCCACAAAAAGGAGGGGGCCACAAAAAGTCCTAACTGATGAAGAAGAAGCTAAAATTGTGCAATGGTGTAAAGCTATGGCTAATATTGGGCATGGCCTTCAAGTGACACAGCTTAAGTTAATGGTGGCCCACATGGTTGGAGTGAGGCCTAACCCATTCACAAATGGGATACTAGGGAGGTCATGGTGGGTTGGCTTTCATCAAAGGCATTTCGATCTGACAATTCAAACACCTGAAGGAGTGGACATAGATCGAGCTATAATGTTGCGCCCTGAAATAGTTTCTTCATTCTATGATAACTTGGAGGAGTTGTACAACAAATATAATTATGGGCCCAACAAAATATGGAACTACGATGAAACAGGTGTGCAGGCTAGCAGGAATTGTGCAATGAGAGTTATTGCAAAACCAGGGATGAAATGTGTTCCACAATTAATTGCTAAAAGCAGAGAATGGATCACTATTCTAGCTTGTGTTAGTACAGTAGGTCAAGCTATACTTGGTTACTATTTTTTCAAGTTCAAAAGGAACATTAGAAACTATATTGTTAACTGTGAGCAAAGGGCATGCATGGAAATCCAAGAGAATGCTTGGATGACCAAAGAATTATTTGTGGAATGGTTAAAAAACTTTGCAAGAAATTTCCCAAGAGGTGTGTCACCAACCAACAGAAAGCTTCTCATCTTTGATGGTCATGGCAGCCATGTGGCATTCAAAATAGTCAAAGAAGTAAAGACTATGGGAATAGATTTTCTCACACTTCCAACACATTATAGCCACAAATTGTAGCCCCTTGATGTTAGTGTGTTCTCACCATTTAAGAACTACTTCAAACAGCAAAGGAGTATATGGCTCTCTAAAAATCATAAACTTGACATTGGAAGGGAAGATTTGGCAACACTTGCCAGCAAAGCTTTTGCACAAGCTTTGACTCCTAATAACATTGCAAGTGGTTTTAGAAGAACAAGAATTTGGCCATTAGATCGACATGCACTTGACTTGGATATGGGCCAATCCAAGCTTTCATGGTTGAAGAGGAAGGAACGACATTGGGAGCAGAAAAAAAGGGTGATACAACTGATGATGACGCACAGTTCATGGTAGCGGAGACTTGTTTGAGGATAGTAGGTTGGAATGAGGAACAAATTGGATAGTTTTTGGAAACCTTTTCTACAAGCATCCCCCCAAATCCAACAAATGAAGAAGGATATTGTCTATAAAAAATTGAGGTAGTAGAAATTCAACAAGAACCAACAATCTGATCATGTAATTAGGTAGCTGAAAATGAAGAGAGACTCAATTTTCCATCTGAATTTCAAGATGCAGCTTTGAACCTAGGGGTGCATCTCAATTTCAGTCAATTGGATGAAGGGTTGTCCATGCCATCACCACCAAATTTTGATCTTGAAGATATCATCCATTACTTCACAACTGGGAGAAATTGGGAGGTTGAAAATGATGAAGAGGATGGATTCAATGGTAATGACTCAAGCGATAAAGAGGTTGACTATGTGTCATGCACACAAGTCAATGATTAGTAACCAACAAGCAGGAGAAGAATTTTTTTGCAACTCCCAATACAACGGGTGCACCAATCATCTAATAGAGGTCGTAATGGGGTCCTACACCTTAGTAGGTAGTCTCAAATTTTGACATCAGATGATTTCTTCAATTTGTTGAATGAACAGGAGGCACATAAACAAAGAAACCAAGAATTGCAACAATGGAAAAGGGAGCAAATGGTTGAAAGAAGGAAGCAGAGCAATCATAGAGGAGGAAAATGGGTGGAGCGTGCTACAAAAAAAAAAAAATTGTAGAGGAGAAGCTCAGGCAGTGACATGAAAAGCAGCTTCAAAGGGAGCAAACAAAGATTGCTAGATAGTTGAAGGAAAACCAAAAGCAGGCAAAAAGAGCAAAAAGAAACAGAAGTAAGAGTATTCCTACAACTCCTCTTCCAAGTCAACATCCAATTTTAAGGAACATGATTAACATTTTGTCTCCAACCTTTGCAGCTCTTAGCAGCCTACAAAGTTGGTCTTCTGAAGGCTACTCTCCACAGTTACAGCTCACTCCAGAGGAAAATCATGCATTGCTTGCTTGTATAGCAAGTGTCATATAGAACAATCTGCAGTTCTTAACATCTTCTCTAGTTGATGCAGAGTCAGTTAACCCCCAAGGACACACCACTTCTTAATTAAATCTATGGATGTCTTATTAAGATTTTTTGTTGTCAACTTTTTGACCTCAAAGTATGCTAGAGTGTTTTTTGTAAAATTGAATGCTAGTCTATTGTATTGGACAGCCAAAGGATACTAGTCTATTGTATTGGATAGCCAAAGGATACTAGCGTTTAATTTTGTAGAAATAAATGGTAGTCTGTTCTCAACTTATCTACTTCGATGTGTGCCAGTGTTTTTTTGTAAGACTGAAGACTCCTTGTCTTCTTTCCAACTTTGTCTTAATCATGTTTATGCTATAATAAATTTGATTTTATCCTAAGCATGTTTTGGGCGCTTTCCAAGTTAATGATCTATGCTTTTGTGATTCGAAATCAGTTTTTTGTTCGTTGTATTCATCTATCATTTTGTTGGATATGTGTTTGTTGTTATAGTTTTGTGTGTGTGTGTATATATATATATACACACACAACTAAGTATATGCATACATATATATATAACTATACATCTATATGTAGCATATCCATAAATTGTAACTGTAAGTGTAAGTGGAAATCAATCTAATTCTAAATTTTAAGTTTACAATGAATAAGAAAATCCCATCATAAATCAAATCCCATTGTTTAGGTTCATGAATGAACATCATAAGAAAAAAGAACATCATAAATGAACACAATGTCTACCAGGTCACAACCAAAGTAAACTCTTGAAGACTTGACCTAAAATGTCATCATGCAAATTGACATGCTCTTTACAATCCACTACCACTATGCCATATATATACCACTATATATATCTTTTCCCCCCATACATATATATATATATATATATATATATGTATGTATCTGCTCTTCCTCTTTCTTTATCTTTCTATATACATACATATATATATATATATATATATGTATGTATGTATGTATGTATGTATGTATATACATACATACATACATACATACATACATACATACATACATACATACATACATATATCTATACATCTAAATGCAACATATCCATAAATTAATCTATTTGAAATTATAAATTTTTGAACACATACACTTGAAAATCAATCTAATTGTAAATTGAAAATGTAAGTTTACAATGAATAATAAAAATGAACATTATAAATGAACACAATGTCTACCAGGTCACAGCCAAAGTAAAGTCTTGAAAGACTTTACCAAAAATTATATCAATATTACAATTTGACATGCTCTTTACAACCTCCTAGCCATTTGACATGTCTACCACAACAAACAAATATAATAGAACAAACAAACATGGACAATAGTTATTGAAATAAATAAAAAGACATACTAGTTAGTAAAAAATATAGAACAATCATTGAAACTTAGAGCCATTTGAACAAAAAATCCTTAATTATTTGGTGTGTTGACAAAAAAAATTACCAAACTGCCCACCATGAACATTGCTGCACCACCTCTCCTTGTTCTCCCATGCTTGCAAGAAAATATTTACAACCACAGGTAGTCACAATCGAGGCTAGTAACATGCAAACATCATATGACCTTTGAAATAATGCATGTACAACAACTCATAATTAATCAAGTTCAACATATTAAAAGATCCATATGGAATAGATAAATATATGTAAAAACATATAAATGTTAATAGAATTGTATACCAAGATTTAATCAACTTATAATCGTTGTTTCTCATCAAGCTTGGATATATGAGGAATGTGCAAAGGATGCCATTCAATGGTCTGTAGCATGGAGAGGATATTAGTAGAGGAGAATAAATTTTGTGAGTGTCGTTGGCTGCTATCCCTCTTATTTAGAAATTTGAATCTGACAATTGAATGCATTCAATTTGATTGTTGTGTTTCAATTATGAATTTGTTATAGCATTTGAATTTGTATTTGCCACTTACGTAGGTTTTTAGAGATGATATGACTGAATTTTGCATTATATTTGGATTCAATGTTTATTTGGGGAGCCTTATATATCTGTGTTTTTTTGCAGGTTTGCATGCATGCATACAGTCATAAAAACATAAGCATACATGCAAACATTCATATAAACATAAGAATACATATACATTGCAGAAAATTAGTAATATACATTGCAAAGCAAAAAAAAACACCTAAATGTGTCACTATTAACATTAATTAAAAAGAAATTATCATTCAAATCCGCTCAAAAGTCAATGGGTCTAATTCACATTAGCACCTTATAAAATCATTTTGGAACCCATTAAAAATCACTCCTACATATATTAATCTCCTTACTTTAGCATTGGACACCAAACACATTACACCCCAATTAAACTTCATTTGGGTTTCGATTAATGCATATGACAAATGTTTTTTTTTGGGTATCCCATTATTTTCTATCATTTTACTATGCACTCTCTTTGGAAGGTACATACATACATACATACATACATACATACATACATATATATATATATATACATATATACATACATATATACATACATACATACATACATAAATACATAAATACAATGTTGGAAAAAAAAACCAACACCATAACCCAACAAAATCAAACAACACATGGCGAAAAGGTGTGTAAGAGGAATGATTTATTTCATAAACAAGCAGTAATAATTTTTCAATCATCAAATAAACCCATCATTGGTCATGAAAGATGTAGAAGAAAATGATTAACCAATACTATTATTTACATTTTGAAAGGATAGTTAAAGGATACAGACATAGATATCAATCTGCACAATGAAGAAGAGACAATAGACACATAATTTGTAAATGAATGTATAATACATTGTACACATTCATTTACAAATTCAAACACACAGTGTCTTGAATTTGTAAAGGAATGCGTATAATGTTATATATAAAACATTGCACACATTCATTTACAAATTCAAATACACAGCTTACTGAATTTGTAAATGAATGTGTACAATGTTATATATATAACATTGTATAAATTCATTTGCAAATTCAATAATTTGTGTTATATATCATTATACACATTCATTTACAAATTCAATAAGATGTAGAAGAAAATGATCAACCAGTACCATTGTTTGCATTTTCAAATGATAGGCAAAGTATACACATTAATATATACATCGATTTGCTAAATGAACAAGAGACACAGAATGTAAAATACAATGTGGAAAAACAAAACCAGCACCATTACCCAACAAAATCAAACAACACATGGCAAAAGGTGTGTAAGAGGAATGCTTTATTTCATAAAGAAACAATAATAATTTTTCAATCATCGAATAAACCCATCATTGGTCATGAAAGATGCAGAAGAAAATGATTAACCAATACCATTGTTTGCATTTTGAAAGGATAGGAAAAGGATAGACATATATATCGATATGTTTAATGAACAAGAGACAATAGACACATTTATTTACAAATTCAATAAGTTGTGTGTTTAATAATTAAAGAACTACAAATTGCATAAAATGATGAGATTTTCAATTACCCATGACCATGTTGAAAGAATTGCTGCAAAACTTAGGAGAATTCATTTTGGAGATCTTATAAAGACACCAAAAAATACCTTCATTTACTTATAAAGTAAAGTAAAAAGACAATGCATAAAAATGAATGTTAAATGCACAACTCATGAGTTTTTAGACATATATACATACATACATACATACATACATACATACATACATATATATCTACAAACATGATACACGATGATTTGGCATTGTGGGTTACTATTACAGCAAGGAAGGTTAGAATTATCACTCATAAACATACTTTATAGGAGGAAACACCATTAAACAGGATTCACAATCACTTTCCAAAAGATGAGATATAAAATAAATCAGAAAAAGATCAATATACATAAAAGACAATCCTTCTCATATAATTATCCTATTTAATTAGTTTTCTTTGGGATAAATTTTCCTTATCTATAGTTACACTAATTACACATGAATATGCACTTGAAAGCGAATACAATGCATGCTATTGAATGCTACACTTAACTTACATATTGAACACCCTAAATACAGTATCAAAAAATCATAAAACTACAAGCATCGAACACAATGTATATATTTTAATTGTGCAAGTAACATTTATGTTGTATAATCTTTGAGTCATTTCTTTTAAGAGTATCAAACAAACAACACCGTAAATATAAACGTCAAATAGTGAACTGGTTGTATGTGTCAAACTAATCAAAACAAAATAAATCTAAGCTATCATTTATGAAAATTGAAAGTCACAAATACTAAATCTAAGATATTAACTCATACAAATCGGACTTCTAACAAATATAAACCTTTTTAAAAGTAATGAAGTCACACTCAAGATAAGGTATGTCTAAGGAGTAACTTTGCATCCATACTAAGTAATCAAAATAGTGTTAGAATAACCATCAACCTTACAAAGACAAATATAAAACTCCAGTAATTAGAACACCCCAGTTATGTGTTCATAAAATCACATTCTACAGTATTAAAATAGACAATGATTACCTGAATCTATGAGTTTCCAAGTATACCCATTGAATCAGCTAAGCCTGAATTGCAACTTAACATTGCATCAATGGATTGAGAAAAATAATTGTATCAAGCTTTACTTACAAATGCAGTCACGGGATGAGATTAAGCATTCAACAAAATAGGACCCATAGACTCAGTGCACCACATGCATTCAAGTGCCCAAAGGAAATACAAGCAAGACAAACCCTATAAGTATTATTCTATGAATGTATAACAGCCAAGGAAAAAGGTGCCAAGAGAAAACATAGAAGCTACCCCAGACCAGTGATAGGAGGGATAAAGGAAAGGCGTACAACGTAGTCCAATGGGCTCATGAATCCCAAATCAAAACCTAGAGTAAGATCCTGTTTCCACCCATCAAAATTCATTTCCAAGATTGTCTCAAAAGAAAACATTCTGAGAGATGTGAAACATTTCCAAAATTTAACTAGGTATGATGACATTGAGGGAAGTATTGGTGATGCTAAATGAAATGTGCTCAACTACAACCATCAAAACACATAATACATTTGGACCGTTCACTCATTTTGTACTCCTAAGATGAAGATTTCTATGCAACCCAAAACCCTTTATATTCGATAACATTTGCTACTTGGTTGCTCATTCGTATGCTAATTTGTGTACCTTAACCCACAATGCCAAATCATCATGTATCTATATATATCTAAATCTATATACATACATACATACATACATATATATGTGTGTGTGTGTGTATACACACACATATATATATGTATGTATGTATGTATGTGCATACATACATACATACATTCATATATATATGAATAACACGTGTGTATACATACATATATAATTTAATTGCATCCTAATAAGAATTAGGACTACCATTGTTTGCACTTTGAAAGGAGATTGATGTTTGTTGTTACCTCACACCATGGACACACAACTTTATATATACATACATACATACATACATACATACATACATATATATATATGTATGTATGTATGTATATATATATACATACATTCATACATACATATATATATATACATACATACATACATATATATATGTATGTATGTATGTATGTATGTATGTGCATACATACATACATACATACATACAATGTGGGAAAAAAAACTAGTACCATGACCCAAAAAAATCAAACAACACATGGCGAAAAGGCGTGTAAGAGGAATAATTTATTTGAACAGAGGTAGATTGATTACACACTTGGGTTTTCTAAAATGTGCACAAGAAATTTACCAAGGGTTTCATAATAATAATTCCTCACTCACAAGAATATAGAAGTGTGTTTTCAGATAGATGCAGAATATTCCAAGCAAGGGTTTCATGAGATTAATTCCTTAAGCACATGAATTTGGAAAAAACCAAGCAAGGGTTTTCACAAATACATATGTATTTTAAATTGGTTTGCTGATTTATGCCCATAGTGACATGGGTTTTTTATAAAAAGGTCGAAGCAGACCAAAAAATACTATTTTGCAGACATGTGTTCAAACTCACGAAATTCCTAATCATTTTTGGAGACAAAATCATGAGACAATGACTTTACCAAGTCATATTTAATCATTTAACCCCAAAAAAACCTGTATTTGGAAAAACAAAGCAAGGGTTTTCACAAAAATGGCCTATACTAAATGGGCTTGCCGATTTATGCCCATATTCACATGGGTTTTTTATAAAAAGGTTGATGCAGAACAAAAAATCATTTTTTGCAGACATGTGGTCAAACCCATGAAATTCGTCATCATTTTTGCAGACAAAATCATGATACAATCGACTTTACCAGGTTGTGATCATGTGGTAAAATAAGGAGAGGAAATCATTTAACCCCAAACAAACCCGTGTGTAAAACGCCAGTACCATGACCCAAAAAAATCAAACAACACATGGCAAAAAGTTGTGTAAGAGGAATGATTTATTTCCTAGACAAGCAGTAATAATTTTTCAATCATCGAATAAAACCTTCACGAGTCATGAAAGATGCAGAAGAAAATGATTAACCAGTACCATTGTTTGCATATTCAAATGAGAACGATGTTTGATGTTACCTCAAGCCATGCGCACGAGCAAGAGCCGTGGAGAGCCATCGCCATCTGCATTTGCTTCCATCGTTGAGAAGCTTCCAGAAAGAGCGTGTGGTAAAATGAGTGAAAAGAATGGGATACCCACAAAAAAAACATTAGTCATATGCATCAATTAGACCCCAAATGAAGATTAATTGGGGTGTAATGTGTTTGGTGTCTGGTGCTAAAGTAAGGAGATTAATATGTAGAAGTGATTTTTAATGGGCGACAAAATGATTTTATAAGGTGCTAATGTGAATTAAACCCATTGAATTTTGAGCGGATTTGAATGATAAAATAGTTTTAATTAGATGTTAAAAGTGACACATTTAGGTGTCTTTTTTAAAAACAAATTGGTGGTTATAGCTAGTGGGTACTGGGATGTTAGGTGACAGCAAGTGGACGACACCTCTAAAAGGTGTCTTTTTGACCTCTGCACGCATATCTGATGCTACTGCACTCTACCAAATTGCCCAGAAGCCAAAACCTTAGTTATAAGATCTTAACTCGTGAGCAAAAAAACCCATAATTTTTTTTTCCAATTTGACATATGGTTTGAATTCTACAGTTGCGCAAAGTTAGCCCTGGTGGATACTGGGTCTTCTCCCCTATGTCCTCCAACATGGTAATTTTTGAAACGTGTTTTTGAAGTTTCACTTTAGGTATTTTATTAATTTGACCTATTTTTGTATTTTTTTGCAGGGGAAGTGTGCTTAAAACATGGGTTATGCCATTATATGGAGGCATGGAATTTTATGTATAGGGATATTTTTTTCAATTTTAGGCCATATATATATATAGAAAAGAAAGGTGCATATTATTTTTCATTGATAAAAATAATAATATATTATTTTTAAAAAGGTGGGTAGTAAAGAGGTAAACTTTCAGAATTTAGGTAAGATCAAGTTTACATAAAAAATGAAAAAATTAAAGAGTGGACTTTGATGAACAATAAATGATAATAAAATCACTAAGTAAGAAGAGAAATACTCGAAAGATAGGGATTATGATCATTAGGTTTACCACACACATCAACTAGGATAGTACTATCATCAATAAAATTCTACTAGTTAAAAAACCCTCATCTTTATCTTCTACATGTTGAGAAAGAATGGGGAAAGATGTCACCTTTAAGCAAGTGAACTTGTTTTAATCTTGCTAGCCATGATTCTCACATCTATGAGAAGGGAAAAATGTAGCCAAGAGGGTTGAGAACATCCACACGTAGTACAATCCATAGGAATTTTTTCCTTGGAGATTTGAGATTAAGATTTACAATATCATTTAGAAAATTGGTCAAGACCATACTTGTGATCATGAGGTAGGGAAAAATTAGGGGCTACAACTCTAGCAACTATGTAGTGAGTAGTATATTAGTTGTCAATAAGTGCCTACAAATGTGTAACTTCTAGTGAACCATTATGAGCTTGCACCTATATTAACATATGAACATTAGAGTAAATTATAGTCTTAGTGTATAAAGAAAATGGAACACCATCTAAACAACTAGAAATGAGAGATAAATTTCTATCATTGAAAATGTAGAGATAAAAAATATAGAGGGAGAAGGTGAGATAGAGAGATAAAGAAGAGGGAGAGAGAAAGAGATAGGAGAGAAATGTGATATGGGATATATATAGAGAGAGGGATGGAAAGTTATAGAGATATAGGGAGAGAGATAAAGAGATATGAATAGAGAATGATGGTAGATATATAAAGAGATAGAGGGATAGAGGGGAGAGAGAGAGAGAGAGAAAGGGAGAGAAACATTAAAAATGGCAATAGAGATAAAAATAGATAGAGAGATAGAGAAGGAGAGGGAAGAAGAGAGAGAGGGAGAGGGAGAGAGATAAACAGGGAGATCTCGAGAGAGATATAAATATAAAGAGTGAGAGGGAGATAAATATACATAAATGGTGAGAGATAGATATAAAGAGATAGAAGCAAGAGAAGAGGGGGAGGGGGAGAAAGAGAGGTAGGAAGATAAAGAATAATGAAGGGAGAGAAAGGGGGATGGAGTGATGAAAAATTAATTCAAAATTGATGATGTTCATCACTCCTTTCATTCTAGGCTACATATTTTGTATACAATCTTCTAGATGGTGCAATTTTTCATCTAATGAAGAAAAAATAAAATTTTAAGTTCACTCTAATCTAAAATCTCAATCTATATCCTTTTTATTAGATTTTTTTTGGTGTGTAGGAATTATTGAGTTTATTTATATTTTGTAGCCCAATCATAATTCCACCAAAGTATTTTTGATAATAACTTACTCTAGGATCTTAGGAATGAAGTATGGATGGATTAATGTCATAGAAATTAAAAATTTTAGTGAGAGTAAGTGGCTAGGAATTAATAAAATAAGAAAGCACATTAGTATTAGTAACATGATGAGAGTGATTAGTTCCAAGAAAGAGAAGCATTTGGATCTAGTGGAGGGGGTAAGGAAGGAAATGTAGAGTAAATATTGTCATGTAGTCACGTAGAAGGGTTTTTTTTATCAATTATTGTCCAAATTTAGGAGACAATGCAAGGTGAAGGTGGTGAAATGGAATTAGGATAGTAGTTAAGAAATGAAATAAAAAATGATTGGTGAAACAAGAGAAAATTTAGCTACAAGAAGTGAGAGATAATAATTTTTTTAGGAAAGTGAGAATATGAGAATAAGTGGAAAATAATTTATGAAAGTATCAAGGTCAAGTAAACTATCATATATAGAGGGTGATGAAGAGGAGGCCATGGTATTTAAGATAGAGATCAAATATAGGGTGGGAAAGGTAGACTATGATAGTGAAAATAAGGATAAGAGGAAAGGATAAAGGAAAATGAAAGAAAAATGGAAAAAAATATAAAAGAGCTGAGGATTGAAACAAATAGGAGATTAAAAGAGAAAAAACTAGAAAATAATACTATATGAAAAAGGAACTGAAAAAAATAAGATACACTAATACACACAAGAGATAAGTTCCCAAAAATATAATATATACTAAAAGTAGAAAATTATGAACTAATATAACAATTAAAATTTTCATTTTCATTTACATGGTATGTTTTAGGTTCACCAAATCAAAGAACAAAAAATAATTCTAATCGACTAAGTTAATTAAGAAACCCTAATTATAACTAGGTGTTTTCTCTAGTCTATTTGTTGAAATACAACAAACTAAAGCCTTTTAGAATCAATAGAATTATCCTAATTTGAAACTAAGTTAACATACAATAGAGATGAGTCTCAAAATATGCAAGAGAAATAACTTGGAAACATAAAATTTGAAAATAGAAGAAAAAACATGAACTAGGACTAAGAGCGATAAAATAAAGAAAAGAAACCAAATGAAATTGGGATACCAATGTTACCAACTATATGGATTGATAAAGAATATTGGAATTGATTGACCAAATTTAGAAGATGGAAGAGGTGCCTCTACTAAAGGGGTTATGCATATGGTGCAAGTGTCTAGATAGGGGCACTAAGTAGATACAAATGACCTAGGTGTCTAGAATATAAAGAGAAAGAAATAGAGAGAGAGAGGGAGAAACCGATATATATATATAAGGAGAGGGAGAGACAGAGAAATAAAGAGAGCACGAGTGAGATAGAGAGAGGTATAAATACAAGAGAGAGGGAGATGGAGAAGGAGAAAGATAGAGAAAGAGAGAGGAGAGAGATATATATAGAGGGAGATAGAGATATGGAGATGGTGAGAGAGAGAGAGATAAAGATAGGTAGGAAGAGATATATAAATAGAGAGAGAGGATAGAGAGAAAAATAAATATAAATATGGAGAGATAGAGAGCTAGAGAGTAAGAGACATATACAGAGATAATGAGAGATAGAAAAAATAGAGGGAGAGAGTGAGATAGAGAGATTAAAAAGAGGGGGGATCGAGATATATATAAATATAGTAAGAGAGATATAAAGAGATATATGGAGAGGGAGAGATAGAGAGGGGGAGATAGAGAGATAAATAGAGATGGGAGAGATATAGAGACTGTTGAACACCTAGAATACTGAGAGGGGGGGGTGAATCAGTATTCCATTAAATTATTCAACTATAAACTATCCAATTATTAAAGCATATTTGACTATAGGTAGGAATGAAGACATTGAAAAGATCATAACACCATAAGACACACCAACACCATATTTTTATGTGGAAAACCCAAAATGGGAAAAAACCATGGTGAGGATCAACTCATAATATAATATATCTAGATATAAAATATTACAATGGCTCATTTCCAGGAAAAACTATCCTTAAAGGCTCACAACCTTAAATACAAAACAAAGTATGGCTCACTACCAAGAGATGAACTGAGATAGAATGCACCTTGTGCTAGAGTTTAGTTTGGTGAAGCACATTATATGAAACACTTCTCTTCAAGTGAAATCTTTGCAAACCAACATCTATTGATCTTCCTCTCTCACTTGCTTGAACTCAAAAGAGTTCACATATAAATACCATATATAATCAAGTACATCAATTAGGTTAGCCTAATTGGAGAAACCTTACTTCAAATAAAAACTAAGTCTAACTGCCTTAACCTTAGAAACACATTCATCATTGCATGGGGTGTGTGCGCCAATCTGTGACAAAAATTGTGCCAAATTGCAAAAAAAAAAACTATAACAAGCCATATTGCGCTCACCAAATTTAGAGAGTGCCAAATTTGGCACTTTCCAAATGCCTTGAATTTTGCAATGAATGTTTGTGAACTCTTTCTTCTTCTCTTTCTCTACTAGGGGGACTATATACAAGAAATAAATATTTAAGTATAAGTTGAAATTTGCATAAAAAATTTAGACTTAGTCAAATTTTAGTAATTAACATGTCAAATTTTAGTAATCAGGAGGTCAAATTTTAGTAGTCAACAAGTTGTATCATCTTTCTCTCTCACTCTATTCTTCTCTCTACTCTCTATCTCTCCACTCCCTCTATCTCT
>VDFB02118215.1:18785-38617 GCA_007258455.2 Sequoia sempervirens | reverse complement strand
TAATGGCACTAATGTTTTGGTTGCAGTTAGTAGGCATAAGGACTCGGTCTTCCAAGAGCACAAAGAAAATTTGAGAGCGATGAGGGGCATCCATTGATTGAGGAGCTAGATTAGAATCAAATAAAGCAACACCCTCCTCACCAAAACCTTATTAGTTGGGTACAACGTAATGAAATTCAGGTAGGAGACAAAGATTGTTGCTGAAAAGGTGGAAAAATTGCATATCAATAAAAAAAATGTACAAGCACTTTTTAAAACCCATTATTCAAGTAAAACTTATGTTTTTGCTAGCACTATTGAGAACATATTAAGGTGAAACTATGCTTGTTACTTTATATATAATACTACAATAACCAATTGAGAATATTCACCCTTCAATCTTGGATTTGTATGCTACTTATTTGGTCTCCATAGAATCTAGAATTCATCTACATAATAGGTTTTAACGAAGTCACATGTTTGTGGGGACCATGAGAACCAAATTATTACAGCACCCAAGTGCAATGTAGACAAGTAGTCAGTGCAAAAAATTAGTCATAGATTTTGAGTCATCTAAAAGGAGCAACATTGTTCTACACAATAACAATGAAGATAAACAGGTTTCACTTTCTCATAAAATTACTAAAAACCCTTGCTTACATTACCATTGCCCTTTAAAGAACAGCCTTGGTTAAACACTTTTCCTTTCTTTCCTTCCATGTTAATATCATGTAACGATCCCTTGTTGCATATTTGTTAAACAAGTATAGATTTTAGTCCACTAATATTTAGTGGCCAAGAAAGTTACTAAAGATGCTTTGTTGCACTACCAGTAACTTGAACCTGATGCTTCTTGTCAAGAACAGTTTTGGTTCAGCACCTTCTAATCCTTTCCCTTCATGTAAACATGTAAGGAACTTTTATTGCAAACACATACAATTATAGATTTAGTGTATGATATAACTAACCAATTTGACATATTCATGCTTCAGCCCAAAGAGTTCTGATACATTTTCAGATATTCTAACAACAATACTAGTTTTGAGACAAAAATATTTCCTTAAATTGTACGCTTAACTTTACAACAACCTTTTATCTTTGCAATATGTTATTGAGGGTTTTACTTTTTTTCTCTTTAATCTTGCATCTGCACACTATTTTACGTTTTCTTTACTGATCTTTTGGAGTTTCCCAACTAAACCAGTCTTTGCATTAAACTGTATTGATTAAATTGCTATTTTTGTCAGGGGCACGATAGAAAAAATACTTACACCACACAAGGGGAATGATAACCATGACAGGAGAATAATTTTGAAATTTACAAACTGCCTTTTAAAAAAACATTATTTGTTCTTAGACTAGCTTCTCTAAGTGAAATTCGGACCCTTTACTGTGCCACTAGCATTTTTAACTCCTGACTTCCAATGAGCCACAAGCTTAGACTAGCTTCCTGAACTCATTTAATTCAGAAGAAAATATTGTGTATGGATTCCATGGTTAAATTTCATAAGCCAAAACACACATTCGTCTCCTCACAATAACCCATCAACTTGGAAAAACTGCTTATGCTTCATCCTCAATAACATCGACAGTTGTATTAGGTAATTAAAAATAGAATTCTTCTTTCTATTAACTGCTAACTGCAGCCCAGCTATCACTTTCTTCATTAAGAACTTATCCTTTTCATTAAGATCTCTCAAAAGTTGAGACTGGATGCATGTTTATATAAGTAGTGTGGTACAATAGGTGTGGTCCCTTTTAAGTTGTGTGGTAATCATAGGACCTATAATCTATTTCAAATTGGGGCATTCAACTAGACAATACAAAGCTTTCGGACATTTCCATGAACAAACTTTACTCAAGGAACAAATCAAAGCATTTCTTGAAGCACCATCAGGTTTTTGAAGATTGGATGCATGTTAATGGAGATAGGAACTCTCTCCAATTAATAAAATCTATTATTCCAAGCAAGGAAAACTGCATTCTAGCATAAAGTTCTTAGGTATGGATGGTAACAGTGTATATTATTTATAGTCAGACCTTTGACTAAAGGACTAGTACCAAAATGGTTTTTTCCATTTAATATTTGAAAATTAGTTTTGTTATTCCATGGCAGTTACGACTTTCATTAGGATGAAGCTTTCGAGTTGTGTTTAAGTGGATTTCATTTTCAAATTGGTTGCAGGAAATTTGACTTTGACTTTTAATTGGCTTCTTGTCTACAATGATAGAGGAGTTGGTGTTCACATTGCAGAGTCACTTTAATCTTATCAAGAAAACATGGCCTCTTTTGTTTGGCTTCAATTACTATTTGAAGAGAAAATATCTTAATAGGATTATGGATCTGTTTAGGATTGTTCTGTCAAAACTCTAGTGCCAACACAAAGAATGCGATTCACTACATTATTATTAGCTAGGTTCTTTATTGGACAGGTGTGGATGGTAACTCTATTCACTTGAGAAAGCTATCAATGTAAGAGTTTAAGCTTGAAACCTGAATGCAAAAGTATTAACTCAGCCATAGTAGCTCTTTAGCATTGAGGTCATGCAACCAGCTTTTTTATGGTAATTACCGCAAAAAAAAGTTACAAAGTGAAGAGATAATTACAATATTTTTAGCTCGTAACTAAGCTTTATATCACTTCAGGCTACTCCAAAGAGCTAAACAAATAATAATTGCTATTTCACCTAGTAGGATGTTAAAAGTCTATAAATAGTTACTATCAAAGCATAGTGCAAATACAAGTACAGATTTGAAGAGATCAGAGTACATAAATTAACAGAGGAGAGTTCAGATGTTCTTTATTATTCACAATTGAGAGCTTCCAATTTGAGTCATGTCGTTGAAAGTGGCAGGGGCTTCATTGGGATTAATAAATGGGGAGTGAAAGCTGGTCTAGCTCTAACACTAGACAAATATACATTTAGTTGGTATGATGTTTTCACAATTCATGAAGTATAGAGCAAGTTTTTGGATTCAACTGTGTATATTTTTAGATCAACGTTTCAGATCACACTCGATTATCTATCATGAAGAAAGTGAGGAATTGGAGTGCAGATATGGTTTATTAACTTTGCTCCAAAACAAATCCACTCTAACCTACCTTTCAGGAAGTTAAAACTATCCTCTTGTTTTATTGCTTAGAGTATCGATTCCTTTCCCGCAAATGCAATGCACATGTCTTCCAGCCCACCATCCACTGCCAGATATGGACATCATTTCACTAATCAGTGCATCTTTGGCTGTACTCAGTTTACAGGAGGGTTGTTGGCATGAACCAGTACCTAACTGTTATCATTGGATTTGCTCCTATATGCCCAATCAATTTAGCAAAGGACAAGAGGGCAGGGGGGCCACTATAGAGGAAGATGATGTTAGCCCTGATGCTATATTAAAAATTATCAACAGTTTTTACTGCAGGTCATATGTTATCTGAGAGACATAAAGATTTAGGCAAAACCAAATCCCTTTGCTAGGAGAATGTATTTTGCAGTTGAATACCTAAATATAAAACAAGAGTGAACTCAATGATGGGATACAATGATTTCAGTAGCTTTGTCAAATCCTTGAAAAGGTTTCACTGTATAACCCAATCAAGCATCTGATTGAGGTGTTCATATAGGAGCAAGCAATAGAGAATATGGCTCATAGGAATCATTACCTTCAATCAGGCAGTTCCACTTCAACGCCAGGCACTGTTTGCAACGGTACAATTGATTGCCCTATCTAAGAAATCTCTCTGGATCCAATGAAGGTTGTGAGGAACTTGATGCAAAGCAAAAGGGCCATGTTGAAAAACACTTGATGATAAATAATCATAAACGCATAGGGGACTCTTAATTTCCTTTACTGCCCCTAATTTTGTACAGAAGATGGCAAGGCTTCCTTGCATTAATGTATATAAGTTTTTGAATTCTTTTAATGTCTTTATATCGATTTATGTGGTTTGTATAATTGGTAAACTGGTTAAGTCTCTGTTGTCGATGTTAGGGTACTTTGTATCTATTTATATTTTAGGAGCTGTGACAAATAGTGCTGCTTATAATTTTAATGTGTAATGAGATGGCTAGTTAAATCTAAAATCTTTTAGATATCAATATAAAGCACTGCACTACTGCCCACCACCTCTCCTAAAGAATCCGTGGGTGCTGTTTACAATTTGTTGTGTTATGAAATGGATATTTAATATTAAATCTTTCAGACATCAATATAAAGCCCTGCACTGCTGCCCTGCCCTGCCCTCCCCTGTCCTGCCCTGCTACCCCTACCGACAAAATTCAAGCAGCAGCTGCAACTGTATTTACACTCTTTGTATTTACACCTATTTCTACACATTTTCCCTATTACTACCACCTATTTCCATGCATTTGATCACTACATCAATTTGTCCATTTTCATGACGGTCTATTTTGGTGCCTCAGGATTGATCTTGAGTAGTTTGAGATTGGTTTGAGATTGACCCAAATTATTATTTTTTCACCCGTTTTTACTAGTCATTAGGAGATTACTTGATACATGTTTGTGTCAAAAGTTATGTTTTGATAGTTAAAAATATTCATTTATGCAATTAACACAAAGAAAGTTTTGAAAATTTATGTCAATAATATTGGAGGCGCTCTGCAAGTTCAAAATTTTCTGAAGGTTTTTTATGGGATTCTAGCTATTGATCTATTTGGCGGGGGGCGAGGGCGCGCGAGGATGGAGGGACAGTGAGGGGATCCCCCATCCAATGATGTTGTTTATGTAGCGCGTGTGGAGCCTTCCTTTTCTGTAGCTGTTTGGAGGAAGGTCTTACTGTTAATGTGTCAAATAATTTGTTAGATGAGGTGATTTTAGGCATGGACAATTCTTTTGTGGATACGTTTATATCCTTTAGGCTTAATATTGATTAGGTTCTCAAATGGTCAGATTTGGCATGGAAATTGAAAGGAACAGTCACTATAAGTGCTATGGCAGATGACATGTTTCTGTTTTGTTTTCTTAATAAAGAAGATTTGTTAAAAGTTTTGTTTGTAGAGGACAAGAAGGAGGTAGGAAGGTGAAATAGAAAGACTGACTAACTCTCCAAGTGATGTGACACATGTAGAACATTTGGGACAATGTGAAGGCATGTGTCAAGTGTCTATGAGGTGAGACAACTAAACCACTAAGTGAACTTAAGCTAGTGTGAATAAGACTACTATCTGTAAGAACTAGATAAATGGTAGTGGTTTAGGACCATCATCTAATATATCCTAAAGGACTAAGGTATCATCATGAGATGAAGAAGGAAAAGTATTGAAAAATAAGACGATGGAGGATCTGTCAGTGTGAAAGACTCAACAAATGGACATCTCTATGAAATTAGGAATCCCTAGTGATAGGATCAAATAACCTATAAGGTTTCACATCTTCACAATAACCAACAAAGATGTATTGTTGACTCTTCTCCATTTCCTTATGCCAACCATCCGATATGAATTCCCAAGATTCACTACCAAATACTATGAAGAAGGAAACACCAAGCTTGATTCTAGACTAAGCTTCCTTTGGATGGAGATTTTGAATTGCCTTGTGGGGAGTGCGGTTTTGAATATAGTTAGCATAATTGATAGCTTCAGCCCAAAATAATGGGGCCATAGACTTAGACTAAAGCATGCAATTTTCCATCTCCTTTAATGATCTATTATTTCTTTTGGAAACACCATTTTGCGAAGGAGTGTAGGGAACTAAATATTGATATTGAATACCATGCTCAACACAATACTCCATAAAGGCCCGATTCACATATTCCCTCCCATTATCTATACGCATTTGTCGAATAGAAGAACCTAACTACTTCTCCATGAACACCTTGAACATCCTAAAATTTTTGGAGATATCACTTTTGTATTTAAGAAAGTACACCCAAGTGTGACATGAGAGTAATCAAAAATGAAATTGAGTGCATACTTGGCTCAAAATTGAAGGAGTTGGAAATGACAAAAGGTCACTATAGGACCAACTCAAGTAAGGTATAGCATGGTGGCCCTTACCTTTGGGAAAGGGTTCTTGGTGATGTTTGCCAAATACACAATCTTGACAAACGCCCTTTGTGCAAGACACATTGGAGACTCTGAGTACCATACTCTTAGTACTCAACTGCTAAAGATACTTATAATTGAGGTGTCCAAACCTCTCATGCCAAAGTATGCTCAAAGAGTTAGCATGGATAATATGTGTTGCTCTACAAAATGACTCAAAACCATGAAACATGTACAACCAAGACCCATGATCTTCTTTGTTTTAAGCAACAATCATCTCTCAATGGTGTAGGTGTCGAATAACTACATCATGTGGTGAAATCTCAACTATATTTTATTACCAGTATGGAAAATCTAATAAACTGTGAAAAATATGTCTCCTCTATTGGTGTTGTGAAACCCAGCAATAAATTCACTATTGTTTAAACTCAAAAATTTGAATAACAGAAATCAAATTGCTGAAACAAAGAATTAATGCATGCATAACACCATTCACAAAATAATACTGAACGCAGCAGAAAATTAGAGAAAACAAATCACACTTTGACACCATGATTTACCCTGGAAAATTCCTAACTCTGGGGAAAAACAAGAATTCAACGAGAGAAATTTCATTACTACAGAAAAGAAGAAATTTACAACAACTGCCAAAACTTGGCATCCACAGCAATACTGCAAACTTGGATAATGTTCAACTTCTCCTGTTCACTAAAATCTCCCTTTCTTCCTATATTATTTCCTGCAAAAACCTTCAATCTATATCTTTACAATACACACATCAATTCATTTTTATAATCTCTTATTCACCAACGGTGAAATAAAGAAGAGATTATCTTAGAAAGAAAACAAATCTGTTTCTAAAAAGAAATTGCCAAACTAACAAGTGTGTAGAAGATAGGAAGGAAAAATAAAAAAATCTGGAGATATCTATCTCCACAACCACTCCAAAGTGACACGGTTCCAGGCTGGAAACACCTCTGAGCTACTATTTTCAACATAAACTACAAGAAGATTAGCCAAAATTTCAAGAACATAGAGAACATCCTCAATGCTACCTTCTATCAATTGTATTGTACATGTCCCCATAACTGGAATCTCTAAAGAATTTCTCACTAAAATCTGAGAAGTACTGATTTCACATTGACTTTAATTGCCCAAAACAACATGTTGGAAGTGGCCAAAATAGAGATAGATCGAGTGTTTGTTGACCAAAATGCCTGAACCTACGTATGGAATTGGCTTCTCCACCTGCGCATTGCCTTCTAACCATCTTGTGATTTAAGTGCTAGTCTCACTCAAAAGAATGAAACGACACCACATATTTAAAGCCTCCTTAGGTGAATCAACAATGCATATGTTTTAGATTGTAGAGAGTGCCTTTGATGTAGAGGATGCTAAACAAGCCAGTGTCAGAGCAATTCGACATACTAGACACTGAAGCCTAACATTTTAAGCCGCCTTCAAAATAAACAACGAAAAACTGTGAGCCAAAGAATTGGAAATTGTAGGTCGATCTAAAACAAGATGGTTGGCCGCAACTGGTTACTGAAGAAAATGGTAGCTTAAATGAGCAACGTGTTTTGATTTGCAATGTGGTATCTATGGCATATACTATTGTGTTGGAATTGGAAAAGTGGGAAAACTGGAAAGACAAATTCCTCCAAACCCTACAAATTAGTGACAAAAAGCAATGCCATGAAATTTGCAAGTAGGCCGATAGGCCACAAAAATGCTTGCAATAGGCCAAAGGAACAAATTTTTGACCGAATGGCAGATGGGCAGAGGGTAGATTAATCCTTGATATTTTTTTTTTCCAAATATTACAATTTTTTATATAAATAGCTAAACAAAATTGTGAAAACTAAAAATTACAAATTTAACAAAATGAAAGGTATTTTTTCATTTCTTAAACTTTTTAGACACAATGACAATGTCTATTTCACTCCACAATACTTCGTTGATAGGTCTCAAGATTGATTCGCCAAAAATGAGAAGGAACTTGTAATTCAATACTTGATACCATTATGGAGGAGAAAATAATTAATGCAATAGGGGAGAGGACCCACTAGTTGAGCATGTTTCAATAGTTGTGATAGTAGTTATTTACATTATGCCCAATAGTTGTGATAGTAGTTGTTTATATAATGCCCAATAGTTGTGACTTGACTACCCATAATTAAACAAAATGTATTTCTTTGATCTAAAAAGCAACCAATCATGTGATGCCACATCAGCACTCAACTACCCATGATGTGAATGCACAAGTATCGGCCTCACTGTTTTTTGGGCATTTTTGGACACCTTGACAAAAAGCATGCTGATGTGGCATCATATTTGATGATGTGGCCCTAAAATGAAAGTTATAAGTAGGAGACTTGCCAAGTAAGATACTGTAAAAAATTGGGAGTGATTTGAAATTTCCATGTAGGATTTTGAGAAGCGTGAAGTTAGGGTGCACAACTATTGGGTCCTCTCCCCTATTAAAACTACCATAAAATGAATCAAGCACAATGCAAAAGCCAAATAACTATCATAGAATGTGTAGAATACAATGATCACTCCTTATTTATATAGGACAAGGAGGACGTAGAAAGGTGAAATAGAAAGACTAACTAACCCTCCAAGTGGTGTGACACATGTAGAACACTTGGGACAAGTGCAAAGACATGTGTCAAGTGTCTATGAGGTGAAACAACTAAACCACTAAGTGAACTTAAGCTAGTGTGAATAAGAATTCTAGGTGTATGAACTAGATAAGTGATAACTACATGCAAAAAGACTCTTTTCACAATAACAATTTGTTTTAATGGGTTTAGTGCATGGAAATGGTATACAAAAAAGGGGCCAAAAGTGCCCACTTCATCTTTTTTTAAATTAGTTAAACCTAAACTTGGACGAGAAATTTAAGATTCATGTGCTCGAAATTTGAAGATATGGCAAGAACAAGAATTTTAGCACTCTAAATCTAGTTTCTAATTTACTAATATTTTTCAAAAAAAGTTATGGTTAAGAGGATAAAATTTTGTGCACACACAAGTGTTCTTATTTTTCTCACTAAAATATAGCATAGTGTCTGATGTGTGCCTCCCCTTTTTTTGTTGTATTAAGTATTTTTTAAAACTGATTGGTAGAAACATAGTTAAGAGTGAGTACTAGAATTTTCATATCTTTTAGTATTTTTTTATTGAATAATTTTTGTGAATTTTCAAAGTGGATGCATCCTAAAAATTGCATCACTAAATGTGCACATCACATAACTTGCACAATAATAAGCAAAAATACAATTTTTCCAATGTGTAAATAATGAAGTGTAGAACAATCTTATATATTTTAAAGAAAATATTGATAATCAAATCAAAATCCATAAAGAAAAAATAGACACATATGTATGTGAGGAATTTATAAAAAATATTAATAAAATAAATTTTAAAAAATGTTATATATTTCAAATATTAAAAACTTATATCAAATTAGAAAGCTAAGAAGACATATGAAATTTTGGTGGTAATCTTATTAATTTATATTATTATACAATGTGTAAATTAGATGGCGTGCAAGTGAAAAACTGTATTGAAGGTCAAAAACATGTGAAATAGAGGTAAAGTAACAGTTCAAGCCTTTAGGCTTGTTATTCAAACCTATTCCATAGAAAAAAGGGCGGGATTTTTTTGACTAAAAAATGCGAGAGAATTTTGTGCAATACAACACATGAGCACCTTTCATACATCAAAAAATGTGAACTTTCATTTTGTGAAACACAAAATGTGAGCATATTTCATGTTCCACAAAATGCGATCACATTTTGGAGAACATGAGACATAATGTTTTATAAAATAAAAGATACAAATCTCATTTCTTAAAATTAAACACTCCCTCTCTTTGAGCTCCCTTTGATCTATAATTCTTCTTCTATATCTCTTTCTTTCTCTCTATCTAACCCTCTCTATCTGTCTCTCTTTATCATTCCCTCTCTCTCTATCCCTCTCCCTTGTCTCTTTATTTCTATCCCTCTCCCCCTCTCTCTCCCTCTCTATCTCTCTTTATATGTATCTCCACCTCTCCACCTCTCTCTCCCTCTCTATATCTCTCTCCCCTCTCTCTATATCTCTCTCCCCTCTCTCATACCCTATATTTATCCCTCTCCCTCTCCCCCTCTCCCTATCTCTCCCTCTCTTTACCTCTCACTCACACTCTCTATTTATCTCTCTCTCCCTTTATCTCTTTATATATATATATATATGTGTGTGTGTGTGTGTGTATTTCCATCTCCCTCTATCCTCTTATATATCTCTCTCACTATATATTTATCTCTCCCTCTCCTTATCTACTCTTCGTCTCTTTCTCTATCTCTCTATACAATCCCTCTCTCTTTATATCTCCCCATCGCCCTTTCTCTTATAGCCCCTCTCCCCCCTCATTCATCTCTACATTTCTATCTCTCTCCCCCTCCTCTCCCTCTCTATCTCTCCCTCTATATTTCTCTATCCTTCCTCTTTCTTTCTCTCCCTATCCCTCTCTCACACGCTCTCTCACTTTCTCACTTTCCATCTCTATCTATCTATCTATCTATCTATCCCTCCCTCCATCTCCATCTCTCTATCCTCTCTCTTTATTTGTCTCCCTCTCTCCCTCCTCTCTCTCCCTCACTTTCGCTCTCTCTATCTCTCTCTTTTCAATCTCTCTATATCTTTCCCTCCCTCCCTCTTTATCTCCCTCTCACTTTCTGAATCTATCTCTCTATTTATCCCTCACTCTCTATATCCCATATCTTTCTTTCTCTTTATATCTCTCCCTCTCTATCTCTATGTATCCCCCCTCACTCTATCTTTCCTACTCCATGTATCCATTTCTATCTCTCTCACTATCTTTATATATCTATTCCCTTCTTCCTCTTATTTATCTCCTTATCTCACCTCTCCCTTTACTTCTTTCTATTTCTCTCACTATTTCTTTATGTCTTTTACCCTCTCTCTATATATCCCTATTTTCCTCTCTATCCCATCTCTCTATCTTTGTATTTCTCCCTTTCCCTCTCTCTCTTTCTTCATATATCTCTATATCTATCCATTTCTTTATTCCCACTCTCACTCTCTTTACTTGTATATCTTTCCTTGTCCATATATCAAGCTTTATATATATCTCTCACTATTTCTATATACCTCTATATATCACTCTCTCTCCCCCTCTATCTATTTATCTCTCTCCCTCTCCCTATATCTATCACTCTCCCTCCCCTTTCTCTATCTATATATCTCCCTCTCCCCTTCTTCCCATCTTTATATCTCTCTCCCCTCTCTCCTAAATATTTTATCTCTTTATGTTTCTCTCTCACTTTCTATCTCTCCCTCTATATTTCTCTATCTTCCCTCCCTTTATTTCTCTCCCTCTCCCTCTCCCTCTATATTTTTATATCTCGCACAATTTATTTATATTTTTATCACTTCATTTCATACACATTATCTCACTCTCTTAACCTCCATATCTATCTCTATATATCACTATCTACCTCTATCTCTCTATCTTCCTCTCTTTATATATCCTTCTCTCTAGCTCCTCTATCCCCTTCCATACACCCCCCCTCCATCCTCTCTATCTCATTCTCCCCCTCTATCCCTCTCCCTCTTTGACTCTATGTCTCTGTTGGAATTTGGAAGGTTGTCATTGATATTTATACTATAATACTTGTATAGTTCATTACTTGCTCCAGTAATGGAAGTCTATTGATTTGGTATCTTGGTCTGATTACCTTAATCTATATGATTATTTCATAAGTTGGCATTATGGTCTATCTCGACATCTACTACATCCACTAGCGAGAATTTAGATGATGAGGCCTTATGGTTGGAAAGATACTATCACCAGTAGTTTGGAAAATAATGTTTTGTTTATATACTAGTTCAATTTGTTGTGTTTTGGTTCAGATATCACCTCAAAGAAAGATATCTCTATAGGACTTTGTACATAGGCTTGTGACTAAAAAATGTATCTTATATCAAATTTTTTTGATGATATGTGAATGCATTTAGAAGATATGAATGACAGTGTTCTGCTCTGAAGTCTACAATGAGTTTCTACATAGTGCATTGATGTGGGAGATTCTGCATTTTCTTAGGATTAATTATTTTGTTTTGCGTTGTTGAAGATATGTTGCTCTATGTCATCTAAAGAAGAATTTGAATTTGTTAACAAGTTTTTGTGTTACACGGTTGATGAAATGCATATACATTTGGACTTTTGTGTTTTAGGTCTAACTCTGGCCGACCTAATTTTGAATTGGGGTTAAGGAGTTTAAATTTATGCTATTTATGTTTAATGGATCTATCATAGGTTCATGTTGACTACTATCATGTGAAGATGAATGTGTTTATGAGGTTAAGGCCGATAGACTTGGTTTTGACTTGAAATAAGGTTGCTCCAATTAGATCGACCTAATTGATGTACTTGATTATATAGGTCTATATATATGTGAACTCTTTTGAGTTCAAGAAAGTGAGAGAGGAAGATTGATAGATTTTGGTGTGCAAAGATTTCACTTGAAGAGAAGTGTTTCATATATTGTGCTTCTCTGGAACTAAACTCCAACACAAGGACTTCAGGTGCATTCTATCTCATTTCATCTCTTGGAAGTGAGCCATACTCTGTTTTGTATTTCAAGGTTGTGAGCCTTTAAGGACAATGTGTCTTGGTAGTGATCCCTTGTAATATTTTATATCTGGATATAGGTATGTGCAGGATCATCATGGAAAAAATAGGCCCTTAAGTGGCAAAAAATTCAGAAAAATCAAAGTTAGGCAACTTGATGTAAAAATTTGAATAAGTTATCTATATTATTTCAAAAATATGTAAGAATAGAATCTATAGAAAATTGAATGTAGTTTCTAAACTACTAGGTTTATTTAAAATAAAATAAAATCTATTTGGTGAAAATTTGAAATTTCAATGCAGTGGTAGTTAAATTTCAGGGAAAAAAAAAGTAGGTGTTTGTTTGACCACCTTAACCACAATAAAATGATAATATTTTTTTATAATATTTTAGATATAAGTAGAGGACTCATGTCCCGATGTGATGCATATTTTTTTGTAATTTTTTTCCAAGTAAATAATTAATTATGAATTTTTTTATTACAACTTTTATAAAATATAAAAACTTGTATGTCCAACCACCTTAACTTGGTCAAAACTTCATGAAATTCATTTTTTTTAATCCTATAGTATGCAAAGCATAGAATGTGATGCATGTTTTGGATTCAAAAAATGTGATACCATTTGAAAGCTATAGATGTTTTTCAATCAACCTATCAATCAGGACTTTAGTCGTAAATCAAATAGAAAATTAATAATAATTATTTATTAAAGTCAAAGTAAAGCATAATTTATATTGGTAGAAAGTTGAGAATCTCCTTTAAAAACCCTTTTCGTTTCATCAATTTTGGGTAAAAAAAAGTCGTTAGCCACATACCCTACAAATATCCAACATATTGCCACTTTTTGGCCCATCATGATCCTGCACATACAGTCCATATATTATATTGTGAGCTAATCCTCACCACGGTTTTCCCCATTTATGTGTTTTCCACATAAAAATATGGTGTTGATGTGTCTTATGGTGTTATGATCTTTTCAATGTCTACATTCTTTCCTATAATCAAATATGCTTTAATAATTGGATGGTTTATAGCTAGATAGTTTAATGGAATACTAATTCACCCCCCTTCTCAGTATTCTAGGTGTTCAACAATTGGTATCAAAGCTTGGTTCCTCTGGAAAAATCTAACAACTTAAGGAAGGTCCTAAAATTTGAATACATGGAAGATAAAAAATTCCTTATTCCTCTAGAAGAGACTCCTAATTAACATACAAAATAAAATGAAGGTTTGAAGGATAGCCTAGAAAGGAAGAAAATGAATGTATTAAGAAGCTGAAATAAGAATATAGAGAAGTGAGTGATCAATTAAAGAAATAAAATGAGGACATCATCGGTCTAAAAGAACAACTGGAAGAAAAAGAAAAAAATTGAAGATTATAAAAAATCTGAAATTCAAAGGAAGATGGATGAATGTGCAAAGCTTAAACAAGAAGTAGTAATTCTAAGATCAGATCTGGAAAAGGAAAGAAGACATGAGGATAAATTTGTGACAAGTTATACAATGCTGGATGAACTAATTGTAGGACAAAAATCCTCTAAGGAAAAAACTCGTTTTGGATTTGAAGAAGGACAAAGCTTGAAAGCAAATCAATTCCTTGATGTCCATGAAGACTTACATAAATGGTAGACAATTCAATAATATAAGAAGAAATCTATGAAGGATTCCTATTAGAAAACCTAATGCTCAAAGGTACTTATCTTTTAATGGTGTTTGTTATTCTTGCAATTGGTTTGGACATAGGGAAAAATATTGTGAAAATAAAATAAAATAGAATGATGGAGTGAATCAAAATACTTTATCATTCTCCAATCAATGTTTTTGCAAGAGGATTAGACATAATTCTATGGAATGCAGAAGTCAAAAGTTGAACAAGATAATATATTCATTCAATGGCTACTATTATCACTATTATTCATTTGGACACAAGGCTGACCAATGCAAAAATAGATTGAATAATGAACAATTTGGATGGAAGAATGTTGTTTGCAAACTAGGACACTTTGCCACAGATTGCAAAAGCAGACTTGTATGAAAAGTGACTGTCTAGAAAAGGGATATGAACCAACTATTAAGATTGATCCAAAATAGGTTAAGAAGGAAATGGAAAGGATTTGGAGAAAGGAAGGAGAATTTGAAAAACAAGCAAAATTAGAATCATCAATTTTATCTAGGCTGACCCCTGGTGCAAACAATCTCATCAAAAATTGAAACTAGGTAGTGGCTAAGGGGGGGCAATAATCAAAAAATTTAATATCCATCTTTTTGATATATGATGTCATATCATGACATAAAAGTATTAAGGCAATGGACTCAAATTTCATGGGAAAGGGACTTCCAGGCACACATGTGTAAAGAATGAATTCTACAAAACTTGAAAAGATGGAAGCATACACTAATTCCAAGGGCATCTACTTGCATTCGGAAGCATTTATTGCTAAATAATTTGAGACAAAAGGAATAAATTTAAGTATTTCAAAGAAAACTCATTCGATGAAAGGAATTTGTTGAAGAAAATAAATGTGCAGAGGAATTTTGAAGAAATTAGAGCATTTCCATATCGTTGAAATTCAAAATTTGGCATTGTTATACAATTTTTATTCCCTCTATTTGATGAATGTGATGGATATATCTTGAGCAGTAGACAATTCGGTGAGACCAGGACCATTGATTAAAATGTATCCTATTAAAACCCTAGAATTGGATCCCTTGAGGGCATTTTCAAAAATTCCACTTGGTGTTATTCCAATTGAAGAGATTGGGGTATACATTCATAGAAAATTGGAAGAACCCACCTATGGAAAAGCTCGCATACTATGGTTTGAAGAATTAAGTAGAGAAGATTCTACCCTAAAACCATAATACAATGTACTTACAAAAATGAATTTGGATGTGTGGATTTTTTTTTCAGACATTAGTAATGAAGAGAGATGTATCAGAATGGCTCTTAGTAGATTTCATGATCAATTTTTGTGGCTTGAAAATTCACATATGATATCCAAAGAAGCAATTTAAAATGTTATTGGGTTATTGTCTATCAGACCTACTCCTAAAGATAATCTTGACAAAGGAAAGGGATTTGTAAACAACATATATACTAGAATTAATAATCCGGTTGTCCAATATGAAAGTTTGGTTATTTCACATCTAATTTTTGGTGATAATAATGTTTCTACCTCCGCAATTGATTTAATAGTAGAAATGGTTGAGAAGAGGACAAAATATGATCTTTGGGATTTGCTCTGGAAAAAACTGTTGGAAAATCTAAATGATATTAAGAAGAAAAAAACACACTTTCAGATATGGAACACTGATATTATGCCTAACTTTCTATTTTATGAAAGAATTTATTGGAATAGAAGAAGATGTTTTGGAAAATTAAAAATCGGTTACTCACCAGATCAGAAATTTAATGAGAAATATTGGTGATTTGGATGCACAAGGAGATGCTCTTGTTTCATTCTTTGGAAATTTTCATAGAAGAATGAATAGAAGAAGGAGAGTTCCAAGAGAGTTAGTTACAAAGTACAAGGATGATATAACATTTCTAGTATCCACTAATAGTTGCATTATCAAGGAAGTTGAACCAAGAAGCTCATGGATTCCTGAGCTGGGGTATGAATTTGAAAAGGATTATGTTGTTGGCTATATTGAAATGCTAATCAATAGCCCCTGAGATCCCAACAGACCTAGATTTGGAACCTACACTGAAATTGCTTGAGATGTTCTTGAGATATCTGAGCTTGTCTCTAGTAAATCAATGGTTTCCTTCAGAGAAAAGAGAAAAGTCACTGAGGTTTATGCATTAGTTGCTCATATTGAGCCCACTCCAAGAAGAATTAAGCAGTTAGCCAGAACAAAGGCACATTTTTATATTATTCCTAGAACAATTACTAGTTCTTCTTAGTCCATTGCAGAAAGAAAATATTCATTAACTAACAGTTTCAAGGAACTGAAGAGTCAAGCTATAAGTGATAAAATTACTAGGGTTGAAGATAAAGAATTGTTGGAAATTTTAAATAGATGCAAATCTACACACTACACTACACTTGACAAACTTAAAGAGGTTCAAGAATGTTTATTTTCATTTTGTTGGACATGGCTTGATGTTGTTCAAAGATTCAAGATTGTTGAGGACACTATTGAGATTCAAATAAAATATGCTTCCAACACCTTCAATCTAGCTTTTGATCTAGATGATCAAACTTGTTATGGATTAACAAAGCTCCATGAAGAATATTTTTCATCACATAAGGAGAAAGGAGAGATGATTGAATAGTATGGGACACTAGAAGATCTAATTAGGATTAAGTGTACACTTGTCTATTATGCTCTTTCATTGGATGACATGATTCTGAACTTAAATGTTACTCTTGGGACTTTGGTTGAAGGAAAGGACATACTTGTTGATCTTAACTATTTATGAAAAGTATTATCAGAAGCAAAGAATTTTTGGGATGAAATAAAATCCTCTTGGTCAGGTAATCTCAACAAACTTCAAGGGACAATCGCCTGTGGTTGATTACTCTTAGTTGATGTTTTGGTTGTACTCCTTAGGGGGAGTATTCAAGTATATACTGGAAAATTTCAAAGCATTCAATACCTTTTTCCTTTGCCATTGATGTTAAAGGGGAAGAGGAAGATATGAAAAGAGGAAGATAAAAGAGAAGGATGTGAGAAGTTTTGTGAAAATTTTGAAAAGTGTTTGGGGAGAGAAGTGAAAAGTTGAGAGAATTTTTTATGGTTTTCACATCATGTGTTGCCATCAATGACAAAAGGGGAGATTGTTGTAAATTGGAAGGTTTTCATTGATGTCAAAAATAGAATTTGGATTTTTGTCAGTGTTTATACATTACTTGTATAGTTCATTATTTGATCCGGTAATGGAAGTTTGTTGATCCGATATTTTGGTCTGGATTACATTAATCTATATGATTCTTTCAAAAGTTGAAATTATGGTCTATCTTGACATCTGCTACATCCACTGACAAGAATTCAGATGAAGAGGTCTTATGGTTGGAAAGATACTATCATTAGTAGTTTGGAAAATAATGTTCTATTTATATACTGGTTCAGTATGTCGGTGTTTTGGTCCAAATTTCACCTCAAAGAAAGATATCTCTACATGACTTTGTACATAGGCTTGTGACTACAGGATGTATCTTACACCAAATTTTTGTGATGATATGTGAATGCATTTAGAAGATATGAATGACAGTGTTCTCTGACGTCTATAGTGAGTTTCTACACAGTGCATTGATGTGGTAGATTCTGCATTTTCTCAGGATTAATTATTTTGTTTTGTAGTGTTGAAGATATGTTGCTCCATGTCATTTAAAGAAGAATTCAATGTGTTAAAACAAGTTTTTGTGTTACACGGTTGATGAAATGCATATACATTTGGAGTTTTGGTGTTTTAGGTCTAACTTTGGCCGACCTAATTTTGAATTGGGGTTAAGGAGTTTAAATTTATGCTATGTATGTTAAATGGATCTATCATAGGTTCATGTAAACTAATATCATGGGGTAAGTGCATGGATCTGTGACACAAAAAATGCTCTTAAGATGCCACTTTTTTTTTCTTCTGAAATCAACAAAATTCTATTTGCACGAGAAAATGAAAGTTACGCTCTAAATTTCAAGATGCAACAAGAACAAGAGTTGAAATGCTCCAAGTCTAGTTTCTAAGCTACAATTTTTTTTTGAAGTTAATGAATATTAAGGGTCTCAAAAAGGGGGGCCCAAAACAAGTCCTATTTTTATAAAAAAAATAGCATAGCGTTTGAGGGCCCCCCCTTTTTATTAACTTTTTTTTTAGAATTTCAAAAATTCGAATGGTGAGAAATTAGCTAACACCATGTGGTTTATCCCCGTTCTTTTAGCTAATTTTTTTAATGAATATATAATATTTTATGAATTTTTGAAGTGGACACATCCTAAAAATCTAAAATTTGAGCATGCTCCCCCCTAAATTTTTTAAAAACTAATTAAAAATTGAATTTTTTCATCACATGTAGAATGGAGTCTAGTTTTAAAAAATGTAATTTGTTTCACAATTCGATGAATGAGTAAAATCTATCCTAAAACTAGCACATGTTGGTTTTTGACAAAAAAACAAAGGCAATAACAAGAGAATTTATGGATGAAAACCTTAACTTAATCAAAATGTAAAAATAATATATATTTAGATAGCTAAGAGAGATCCTAACATCATCACATTTTTTTTATAAACGGGCATTGAAAGACGTGCAGATGTGATGGTGAGCACGACCAAAAATGTGTGAAATTTTGTCACCCTTTCAAAAAATCACATCTTTTGCATGAAATGGTTGTCCAAACCTTCGGGTCGGATGCTCAATGGAAAATCCAACCCATTGGGTTGGTATTTCCCAATGCAACCCATTTGGTGAGCACCAAATTTGGCACTCACCAAATGGGTTGCTTCATTTGGCTAGCAACAAATGTCATTCATGACTTTTGGAATGCATTTTTCTAAACTCTTTCATTTTCTCAGTTGACATTTACATATGGACATTTACTTTCTTATAATTTAAGTTATATTTCATGTATATAGTTTTTGGGTGTTTGAGAGTGGTTTCAAATCTCAAGAAGTTATAATGAAAATTCTAGTTTTTGGAAGATTTTTAAAAAGTTTAGACTTAGTCAAATTTTAGTAATCAGCATGTCAAATTTCCATAATCAAGAGGTCAAATTTCAGTAATCAGGAGGTCAATTTTTATCTTTCTCTCTCTATCTCACTCATTTTCATCTCTTATTCTCTAGACCTCTATCTCTCACTATCTCCATCCCTTTATCTAACACTCTCTCCCTTGAACTCAAGAACTACAAGTCTCTACATGTCCATCTCTCTCTCCTTCCCTCTCTAATACATATATCCTTCCCTCTCTAATATTTATCTCCTTCCCTCCCTCCCTCCTTCCCTCTCTACATTTCTCTATCTCCCCTCCATCTCCTTCTATCTCTATATATCTCTCTACTCTCTATATCACCTCTCTCTATCCCTACCTATCCCTCCCTCCCTCTCTCTCCCCTCTTTCTCTCTCACTCTTTGCTTCCCTCTCTCTCTCTCCTTCCCTCTCTACTCTTTATCTCACCATTCTCTCTCTCCTTACCTCTCTAGTTCTCTCTATCTCACCTCTCTCTCCATTCCTCCCTCCCTCTCTAATTTTCTCTATATCCCCCTCT
>VDFB02118215.1:0-18685 GCA_007258455.2 Sequoia sempervirens | reverse complement strand
GGCTTGTTGCACAACTTTTTGTTTTTTCACTTGTTGATAGCCTCTTTGGAAAGCAACTTGCAATGTTGCATCGAATTGGTTTGATGTGGTGAATGTTGGTGGTGGTGGGGGTGGTGGTGGATTTGGAATGGCATTTGTGGTGGTGGTGAATGATGATGTTGTGTTGATTATTTGGTTGGTGTCCGGATGGTGTTGTCATGTTGATTGCATGATTGGTGGATGGTGTTGTTGATGTGGTAAGTGGCATCGTTGATGTGATTGGCCCTTGAGAGACCATGTTTTGCAATGTTGTGGGGGTGTTTGATGATGTTGCCATTGGTTGTGTGTTTGTCGTTTGTTGTTGTGATGTGAACAATAATCTTTGAGCATTTGGAAAAATGTTTTGATTGATACTCGGTAAAGGGGGAAGCCCTAAACCAAGGAGTGGTGTTGACGACAATGGTGATGGTGGGAGAAGTGGAAATGTAAGGGGAGTGAATCCTTGTGAGAGTGTTGTGGTGTTGAAAATGCCCCCTGGTCCGAACATGTCTCCCTCCTCTTGTGAATTTGTGAGAAGAGGTGTTTGTGGTGCTCCGTGAAAATATGTTGATGATAGGTCATAATGTAAAGTGAGAGGAACATTTTGGTGTAATAGATTATGGAGGATGTTTTGTTCCACTATGGTGTTTGCGTCCAAGTTTTGGTTATTTACAAGGGGATGTGATTGAAGTTCATTGAGGAATGTGTTTCCCTTGTTGACATTTGGTTGAGTTGGAGCAATCGATGTTGTGATTTTTGGAATGTTTTGTGTGACGTTTTGGGATGGAGGTGTAGATGAAATGGGGATGGTGGATGAGATTGGTGGAAAAGATGTCTCTACTATAGTGCTCACATCAAAATCCGAAGGCAACTTGGCCCCTTGCTTTGCTAGTTCAAGCATGTACAATGAAGGTTTAAGTCTCATCATGATGTTGATGATTCTATGGTTGTCTGGATTTTGGAGCATTTCAGCTATTTCTTCACGAGACATTCCAAAGGTGAGGTCATCCCCTTGATTTTCTTCTTGTGGGATTTGTGATGATGAGGGGATCAATGGATTGCTTGATTCTGTAAGATTCATTTCTGCGTTTGTTTGGCTAAGGTCACTTTGAAGCGGGAGTTTCTTTGTGGGCTTCCATACTCTTCTTGTATTGAGATCTTGTTTGAACCATAAAACAAGGATCAATCTTCGAGAATATGGGAGATGAATCTCTTGATTCTTTGGATTAATCTCTATTTTATGTCCCAAAGTGAAAGTTTTAGGATGCTTTTTAGGATCAAAATGTGATGATGATATGATGGCGATGTTTAAAGATGGATGTTATGGATGTTTTTGGCTTTTGATAGATCTTGAATGAAATACTAGGCTTTGGATTTTTGATTGGTTTGATTTTTGGATTTTGAGATTTTGTCCTTAATCTTGATTTGGAGTTTGATTTGGATTTTGAACAAAAAAAAGACCCTTAAGATGTTTGATAATGATCTAAAGGATAGTTGTGTTCAAAGGATGATGATTTGGATGTGTGAGGAGAAGGATGCATCTACACACCTACCCAAAACAAGATGATTGTTTCACTAAGTATATGGAAGGATTCATCTACATACACTAAGCTAGACAAGATGATTTGGATGACTTTGACTAAGGATATGCAAAAGGATGCATTTACACATTCCTAGCCAAAGGTGTTTTGATAAATGTTTTCAAGTACTTGGTCTCAATGATTTTGGTGTTTGCTTTATTTTGTCATAAAGCCTAGCATTTCAAGGATGATTTCAAGGTTTTTTCAAAAGATGATTTGTGAGATGACGTTTGATGTTTTGAAAGATGGATGAAAGAGGTTTGATTTGTTTTGATCCCTAGATGAACCTAAAAAGACCACTTTGTTTTCCTAGACCTAGGCATTGAAGAGCATGCATATTCTTCCTAAAGACCTTTGTAACCAAGGAATGATTTGAACATTTTGGATTTCCAATCAATGATTTGTGCTTTTTGGGATTTGGAGTCTTCAACACACATGAAAGTTCATTTTGCTTAGCTTTTAGCGAAAGCCAAAATACTATTTTGCAAAACACTCTCTTTGATTAAAAGTTTCAAACTAAGATGTCAAATGTCTTAATTTCTTTAAACCCACAAAGATATTTTATGTGGAAATTCAATGAACTTAAGGCAAGGGGTTTTCCTATTGTTTTACTCAGAAGATAAATTGAGGTATAATCCAGTGGCAAAGGAACCTCTAAGGGCGTGAATCCCAAGGAAAAACAATAGCATATGGATTAGTCAATGATATTTGTCTTCAAGAGGGTTTGGGGGTACGAGAATCATGTTGAATGTTTGTTTTACAAAATGTTTTACGAATACAACCTTGTGTTTTCAAATAATGATGTAACATCTAGCCTAATGGGTACGTTTTTCTTAGTGGGCTTGCCTCATGCCCTTCATAGAAGAGATGATTTTACATGCAACAAAGGAAAAATATAGAGGTATGATGAAATCCTAACCTCTATATTTCAACCAAGATCAGACATGGCAAGTAACTTCTTGGAATCTAAGTTCCAATGCACCACCTTGATAAACTGCTCAATGGATAAATAGGCCACTACAAAACAAGGGTTCTAGTTCGGACTTTCCATTTGTGGAGATTGACCCATACGGCAAGAGTCCCCGGATCCATCTTGTCGGAGCCAAGCCACGTGATAATGGGTTTAACCAAAACCCACATTTATATCCCGACTGGAAATACTCTTGGCTTTAGAGTGTTACCAGTTGAGTCATCCCTTGGGTGAGTACTTTTTCCCCAAGGCAGGCCCTCTAAGATAAACAAAAGCAAGCAAAAACACAATCCGTACTCGATCGATCTTTGATGGCACAAAGAAAGAGAATGTACGTGAAAATGCCCCTACTCACACTCGCATAAGATGTTCAATTTTTAAGCCCAAATCAAAGTGTTTCAAAGCAATAAAATGTATTTTGAGTGTTTCTCTTGCACCCTAGATCGCACGAAGCACAAGGGGAGAGGATACGTACTCAAAAGACAAAATCACACAATTCAAGCACTTGTTCATTTTATAGCCTTCAAAGCACTTGTGAGTTCGTTTTAAGCACCAAAATGAAGTGTGAGTTTTGATCAATTCTTAACCTCAAACAAAATCTAGTGAGTTTGTCCTAAGATTCATTTTAAGCCCTTTGTAATGAAAATCAAATTGTTCATTTTAGACCCAAATGAAAATTAGTGTTCTAAAACGAAAAGATAAACAACTTCGTGAAGTAGTGTTGATCAAACACTAAAGTGTTTAAAAACACATTGTGTTTTCAAAAAAAACATTTCCCCTCCTTTCGTTTTCGTTTGATAGCCTTCTCTTTCGCTTTGTACCTTTTTGCCTTTGCTTTTCCTTGTACCTTTTAAACAAAAGGTAAGCATGTGAGGATCAAAATATTAAACTTATTTTGATGACTATCTTTAAATGATAACATGACTTCAATTGAATAAATCAATTAATCACAAAGGATGAGTCATTTAAAAACATCATCACAAATTTAGACTTTTAGCTATGGTTATAAGGATGAAAATAATTCATAATACAATGCTAATGAATTACATCAATGAATCACCTTAAAAGAAAAATAAAAAATAAAAAAAATCTCTCAAAAGTATTCTCTTCCATTTCAAATGTTAACTATCAATCCAAAGGAGTATACCTTTCAAAGGCACCCTTCCTATTCTAAATGTTGGCTAAAAAAAAATCACAATGATTTTGATGAACATTAATGCTTAATTTTGTGACTCCACAACATACTTAAATCGATATCCCTACTCTGACTTTACAATAGATCAACTCATATCGCAATTATGGAAGCTAGAATTGACAAACATGGATGATCTTACATTTCTAATGCATATGAGTTAATGCAGATTTGACATATGAGGTAGATTTTTAATGAAAATGAGGGTCCTTTTATAGTGCTCTTATCAAGGCCTTGATGCAATAAAGGCGTGGTTTCAGTAGTTAAGGGTGGACTGCACTCCAAAAGACGTGCTTTTCTCTTTTGCATCTTAATTCAACAATTGTCATAAATGCCTGAGGCAGCTGCGCCAGCCAAGCATTGAATACGGACACTCCTCATGAGGACAGATTTCAGACCCTCTTCAAGAACATTTTTCCAGTATGTACGAGCTTCTAAGATTTAGGAAAGATGTGATAACTTCATAGGCATGGTTTGACATCTCGCAAGGTAGATTTATAATTACTTTCTACGCAAATCAAAGTATCTAGTGAACAACATTTTCAGTGAACTCCATAAGGCGGCCTTTTAAGTCAAATACCTAGAAATGGCACGCAGGAAAGGTACTAGAAAACATTAAATAAATACTACTGGCAGGTGTAAGAGTCAAATATCTACAACCATTTCTATCTTAGAATAATCATCAGGCCTACGCAACTAGAGTGAAAGCCTAGGATTAAAGTTACATCCGACAAATTTGGGTCTTAGCATGTCTGGCCATAACAATACCGTCGTCTATGCAGCTTGGATATCACAACAACACATTTATTGATTGTAGGAAGAGCGTTTCAGACTTCTTATACTCAGATTTGAAAAGTATGTTAATATTGTGGATGGCTTAAATAATTCTTTATATTCATTGAGGACAAAGAAGCATGCCGACAAGAAGCTTGAAAGAGAAGGATGCGAATAGACCGAAGGGAGTTTACAACATCACTTGCCTACTTTAGAAAATCTTGTTTAAACACCAGAAAGCATTACCAACTGCGCAAGTAAAGAAGAAATGAGCTACTTTAAATGCTTACATTTATCAAAGTTTAGCCTGTGGTGAGAAGAAAGGTAGACAAAGATAAACTGAACCTTTGGAAAGCGATCTTTATTTCAATTTGCCTGATTTCTTAAAAGGCAGTGGTGTATTCAAAGAAATTTAAGGCTCTATTAGAATAGACATGAGTTAGAAACGGTATCAAAGGCAGCTATACTATTAACACAAGGTGAAGAATTTAGAATAAAACTCAGAATAAAGACATGCATGCATGTAATCAAGGACTTTCAACTAATCCACAGTAAACTAGCGAAGTTTAAGGGAAAAGACAAGAGTCACAAGGAGGCCCTCCTTCTAGCGCCACAATGAAGTACCCTAAATCTGCATGTAAGACCAACTTCAAATACTTATTAGAAAGGTTAGTATAAACACACAAATCTGCAAATACCTCCATGAAATAAAATACCTATGCTAAATAAATGCCACAAGTAATAAAAACAACATCAAGAAGATATTTCAAAAGCATGATAATCACCTATTCCATGTTGGATTGGTGTCACATGTGCTAGTGACCCTTTCCCAACCCTTGATCAATAGCTAAATGATGATGTATTGCAATGGAGATGAAGAACAAGATTATTTCTCAAACCAAGAGAGTAACCTTGCATAAAATTGTGGATCTATGAATGAGAATGAAGCCCCTATTTTATAGATTTTCTTGATGAGAGATTGGCCAAGATGGTGAATGTGGGACTAAAGATCCTCCAATGAGAAGATGACACTTGTCAAATGGTGAGTGGTCAATGGTTGTGCAAGATTTGGGAAGAGTGCCCATGAGAGGGAGAAATTTGAATTCAAATTTGCAATAAATTTTGAGAGGGGCAAGAAAAAGAGAGCAATAAATGCCATGTTTGACTTGTCATGTTGTGGGAAAATGAGGTTTTAATAAATCAATAAAATTGATTTATTGTGCAAGTGGAGATATCTAGATAATGCAAGTGGGATGGGATTATCATTTAATCAAGGTTAGATTAAATATATGATGATTATGCTGATTTAATGCTGATTAGGTGAGTTTGACTTTTAGGACTTTGATATTTGATTTATTTGAATTAGAAAATGATGGAATATGATTTAGGATTTGATTTAAATAAAGTCTTGATTTATTTAATTAAATGGAGATGATGCAAGATGAAGAGTTGAAATGATTTATGAGAGATGAAATGATATTATTTGATTAAACCTTTGGATTGACTGATTTACGATGAATGGATTTTTGTGTTTAATCAATTCTTGGCGGATAGAATATGCCATGCTAATTTGGCGTGTCTGAGTAATTCTGAGACTTTCCCTCAATTTTTATGAAGATCCAACGATTGTAAAGAAAGTTATTGCATTTTCCCAAAGTACAAACCCTAGGTAGGGTTCGGGCCTGCCCTCACAAAAAATGATCATAAAATTATTCAAATCACGAGATGAGTAATGAGACTTGAAGAAAATGAAATTATATTCATGGAAACAAAATCCAATTGGTTTTAGATCAAAATATGGACTATAAAATCTATATCATGTTTTTTCAAACTGCTATTTTTGCACAATATTGTTAGAATAGGGTAGTCTCACCAAAATGATCATAACTCCCACACAACTCAATGAAATTCAATGAGACAAAAATAATTGTAAACTAGAAAAAAAAATATTTCCATCCATATATTACACTCCTTGATATGATGCCATATCAGGTCGTACAATGCATAACTTCATCCTGAAAACAATGTAAGATCAGAAAATGCACACAAAAATTGAGGTTTTCATTCACCAAACTTCAAAAACAATGTCTCCAACCCCCAATTCGAGTTTTGGAGGGTTTCCTTATACATTTTTGACCAAAACCAACTATTTGAAACCACCTTTGGATTATTTTGTTGAGAAAACACCTTAATGACACTTTTTGACAAGTTGCTTGACAACTTCTTTGAGCAACTTTTACAATTTTTACAATATTTGCCTCAATTTCACCAAATGACCAAAAATGGTCCCAAAACATTGAGTATGGTCTCAAATGATCTTATTTACATCAATAAATCCAAAACAAATTAAAAACCAAAGTTTCACAATATAGCTTAAAATTGCATCAAGGGTGCTCCTACACCATACTCCCAAAGGGAAGAAAAACTCAAGTCCACTTGAGTGCAGGTTTTCTCTTTCTTTCTCTTCTTCCAATTCTTTGAAAACTTCTCCTTCATATCTAAAACTTCCCTTGGATCCTTTTTCTTCTTCTTGTACCATCTCTTACTAAGCATCTTCTTGACTTCAAGGTACCAAAATTCGAGTTCTTGTTCATATGCCTCAATACCACCGTCTATGTCTTCATCTTCATCATTCGAACACAATATGTTAGCATATACATCATCCATAAAATCAAAAATTGCAACTATTACCTCATATTTTTCACCATATTTTGCATAACAATCAGCATTCACTTATTTTTCTTCATACCCTTTTCCATCTTCATCTTCATCCGTTGCACCTATAAACACATACTCACACAAAGGCTTAGTTTCAAAAACACAAGATTTACTTATCTCTTCAGATGCTTCTAGAACCCTTCCTTTTAGCATATCTTGCAACTCATCCATTCCTATTGTTTTCCTCTTTTTCCTTCTCCTCTGAATGATCTTCTTGATAGGCCACTTTATCCTCTTTCTTATTGGTAAATTCCAACCATTTGCTTTCTCAAGTAATTGTTGCATCTCAAGATTCATTATTTTGTTCATTTCTTCCATTATTTTTTTCATTTCTTCAAAGGATTGCCTCAAATCTACTATCTCTTTCTCAATATCAATTTTCTTCACTTTCCCATCCTTTTTTTTATCTCACTTTTCTCTTTTTTCTTGCTTGGTGTCTCCTTACTCTGCTAGTCTCCACAAACAAATCTTCTCAACATCTTCATTTTTCTTTCTCAAGAAATTCTCTTTCACCTTGCTTCTCCTTGTCTTCATGATACCTCACCTAGGTTTCCTCTCCTTTTCCTCACTACCTAGTCTTTTGGCATCCAGGTTCTTCCTTCGACCTATAAAAGGATAATACACAAACTCCCAAAACTTCCTTGCCCAGATCTTTGGGCTCTAATACCAATTTGATGCAAAGACTACCTTCACTTAGCACAAATTGACATAGGTGAAACAATGATCCATCACCAAAAATTTCAAAAATGCAACAAACCTGATTCATCTCAAACAATGATTAAGTGCATTCTAGATCACATTGGAAACATTGTCATGGCAACCTACAGTTTAATGCAATGAACTATCATTAATAACTTTCACAAAAAAAAAAATGAAGCCAATCACTTCAAGGAGATTGAAGATAACATAATTACATACTTTCCCTCCATTTTTTTATGAATATCCAACAGTGTAAAATAAAGTTATTACATTTCTCCCAAAACTGCAAACCCTAGGTAGGGTTCAGACCTGCCCTCACAAAAATGGTCATAACTTATTGAAATATTAATGAAATTTGATGAGACTTGAAGAAAATGAAAGTAGATTCACATTTCAAAAAAAATACAATTGGTTTCAGATCAAAATATGGATTCTACATTTTGTGCCATCATGTTTTTTCAGACTACAATTTTTGCACAATATTGTTAGAATAGGGCAGTCTCACCAAAATGATCATAACTCCCACACAACTCAATGAAATTCAATGAGACAAAAATAATTGTAAACTAGAAGAAAATATATTTCCATCCATATATTATACTCTTTGATATGAGGTCATACCAGGATGTACAATGCACAACTTCATTCTAAAAACAATGTAAGAATCAGAAAAAATCACAAAAAAAATGAGGTTTTCATTCACCAAACTTCAAAAACAATGTCTCCAACCCCCAATTCAAGTTTTGGAGGGTTTCCTTATACATTTACAACCAAAAATAACTATTTTCAACCACCTTTTGATTATTTTGTTTACAAAAACCTTAATGACACTTTTTGACAAGTTGTTTGACAACTTCTCTGAGCAACTTTTACAATTTTTACAATATTTGCCTAAATTTCACCAAATGGCCAAAAATGGTCGTAAAACACTTAGTATGGTCTCAAATGACCTTATTTACATCAATAAATCCAAAACAAATAAAAAACCAAAGTTTCACAATATAGCTTAAAATTGCATCAAGGGCGCTCCTGCACCATACTCCCAAGGGGAAGAAAAACTCAAGTCCACTTGAGTGTAGGTTTTCTCTCTCTATTTGATCTTCCAATTCTTTGTAAAATTTTCCTTCATCTCTACAACTTCCCTTGTATCATTTTTCTTCTTCTTGTACCATCTCTTACTAAGCATCTTCTCAACTTCAAGGTACCAAAATTCAAGTTCTTGTTCATATGCCTTAGTACCACCGTCTATGTCTTCATCTTCATCATTCAAACACAATATGTTAGCATATACATAATCCATAAAATAAAAAAGTGCAACCATTACCTTATCTTTTTCACCATATTTTGCATAACAATCAGCATTCACTTATTCTTTTTCTTCATACCCTTTTCATCTTCATTTTCATCTGATGCACCTGTAAACACATACTCACACAAAGGCTTAGTTTCAAAAATACAAGATTTACTTATCTCTTTAGATGCTTCTAGCACCCTTCCTTTCAACATATCTTGAAACTCATCCATTCTTGTTTTTGTCCTCTTTTTTCTTCTTCTCCTCTGAATGATCTTCTTGATAGGCCACTTTATCCTCTTTCTTATTGGTAAATGTCAACCATTTGCTTTCACAAGTAATTTTTGCATCTCAAGATTCATTTTTTTGTTCAATTCTTGCATTATTTTGTTCATTTCTTCCAATACTTGCCTCAAATCTACTATTTCTTGCTCAATATCAATTTGCTTCACCTTCCCATCATTTTTCTTTATCTCACTCTTCTCTTTTTTCTTGTTTGGTGCCTCCTTACTCTACAAGTCTCCATAAACAAAGCTTCTCAACATCTCCATTTTTCTTTCTCAAGCAAGTCTCTTTCACCTTGCTTCTCCTTGTATTCATGATACCTCACCTAGGTTTCCTCTCCTTTTCCTCACTACCTAGTCTTATGGCATCTAGAATCTTCCTTCGACCTGCAAAAAGACAAAACACAAACTCCCAAAACTTCCTTGCCCATATCTTTGGGCTCTAATATCAATTTGATATAGAGACTACCTTCACTTAGCACAAATTGACATAGGTGAGACAATTATCCAACATCAACAATCAAAAAAATGCAACAAATTTGATTCACTTGACAACTTTCATAAAATAATTGATCTCAAACAATGATTAAGTGCATTCTAGATCACATTGGAAACATTACCATTATAGCCTACAGTTTATCTCAATGAATTGTCATTAATAACTTTCACAAAAAAAAAAATGAATCCAATCACTTTAGTGAGATTGAAGATAACATAATTATATACTTTCCTCCAATTTTTATGAATATCCAATGGTGTAAAAGAAAGTTATTGCATTTTTCCCAAAATTACAAACCCTAGGTAGGGTTCAGACCTGCCCTCACAAAAATGGTCATAACTTATTCAAAATGCATTTCGATGTAAGAGTGTCTTAGCGGCTAATGTCTTTATTAATGAGAAATCGCATTGGTGTCTTCATTGTAACATGTAAACCGGTGAAGTCGGTGAATGGAGAAAGTCAAGCTGGCGAGGACCGTCAAAGCGTTCCTTGGTGTAATAGAGCTAATCAAAGAAACCTCTTAGTGATGGTGAATGTCTTGCAGATAGCCGATGGCTATCGGGGTAACTCTTGGTCCCGGGAAGACATCTTAGTGAATGTTGAAGGTCTCACCAACAAGAACATCTTGTGGGATCTTCGGTATAACTCTTGGTGACAGATGAAGCTTTTGGGGTAATTCATAGAGCTCGGTGAGAAGTCTTAGCGAGAGCTACATGTCTCACCGACATTGTTTTATGTTGGAGTCTTTGGGGTAACATATGGAGATCGGTATGTTCTCTCAGCGAAGGGCAATGTCTTGGCAATGGGTGAACGCCCGAGGTGGCTTGTCTCGAAGAAACCTATTGGTGATGTGGTATGTCTTCGACTATCTTTTTTGGAGCTCTCTATGACTTGCTATGATCTCTTGGCCGAATGCAATGGAGTGCAGGCAACTGTTTGGTGTCTCGGTACCAACTCCTTGAGGCTCAATAGAACATCATGACATTGATATGAGTCTATGTGGCATCGGTGAGACATTGTTAGTGTCTCAGGATAACTAATTACACACAGTCGTTAATGAGGAAGTAAGACTATCGATGTGGCATCTAGGTGGACAAATAGGAGGAGGCGAATGGAATGGATTGGAAGGCAGTCGGTGTGGCGATTCTAGGAAGTTCTAGAGATAGAGTTCGACATGGATATACTTTGTGATTACAGTTTGTAATTGGTTGGTTGAATCGATAGGTTGTTGAGTGATTGTATCAGTGGATGAATTATGTGGACTGTAATGTGAAGATTCCTGTACAAGAATGTTAATGGTGAATGTTGCTGTATAATGACACCAAAAGATAAGTCTAAATTTGTATGTAATTTCATTCTTGATAAAGTGATTTCTCTTGGTGTGGTGGGTTTTTCTCTGTAAGGGTTTTCCGCATTATGTCGGTGTTCATGTGTGATTTTCAAATGCTCTATTTCTGTTGTTTGTTTCTTAGTGCATCTTAATTGGACTGCAATTGTAAATTTAAAAGTACATCTGCATTCTTTCCTGAGGTATTGATGTTAGGAGAATTGTTTTTCGCATCTAATTTTCCTTACAAGTGGTATCAGAGCCTAGCGGTTGTGTTATCCTTGTAGATGCGTTGGATTTTGAGAGGTAGAGTTATGTTCAATAAGTCTTGTAGAAAATTGTTATTTCTGATTATAGGTTTAGATGGCTAGTACATCTGGAAAGATTGAAATAGAGAAATTCAATGGCAGTAACTTTGAGTTGTGGAAACTCAAGATGGAGGATCTTTTAGTGGATCGTGATCTTTGGATTGTTGTGGCTGGAGTGAAACCTACAAGCATGAAGCAAGAAGATTGAGACCTTGCAGATAGGAAGTCTAAGGGGATGATAAGGCTCTATTTGGTAGACTCAGTGCTTCTAAATGTGCATGAAGAAGGTGCATCTTGTTGCCTGAGTTTGCACACCGTCCATGGAGTAGGGACCCTCTGATTTCTGATTTCTGATGTCTCTTTGACCTTTGGTTTTTATTGGATTTTTCCTTTCAAGGTCTCGGGATGTTGGTCTTACTTATCTTGGTCTTACCCTGAAGGTTGAATCGATGGAACTGGTGTTTTTAATGAGGTTCGGGTTTTTGGTCAAATCCAGGATTTTCCGGATCACACGGATTTTCCCGGATTCCTTCGGAGTCCTAGGGGGGTGCGTCATCCATGGAATTCATGCCCACCGAGATAATTCGATTGACTCGTATTTTCCCAAAATTCTGTTTCGACCTCGGGTTTCTGAATTTTCTCGATACGTCTTGTCAGCCATTAATGCTTGGAATACATCTTCTCTGGCACGAATGTGGGAAAATTTAAGGTCTTTTGGCTCTCTTCCTGATTTCATTGTTCATTTTCCTATTTGCTCTTGCACTTGAGTTTGTTCATTTTTGAGCTTTGATTGTTGGATTTGGTCTACTCACATGTGGATTCCTTGGGCGTCTGTGTTGATTTATCGCCGCTAGGGCACCCTGTTTCACAGTGATTTCCTTGGGCTCACGGTTCAATCGAATTTGATTCATGGTAAGTCGTCGTTGACTTCTCCCCTTGTTTTGCGCTTTGTGGTTGAATCTTTCAAGCTGTTTGTTGATGATTATTCGGGTCGGCCCTTGCTCATTTTTCGTGATTACATATTTATCGAGTTAGGGTTTGATTCACCTTTCCACAGGTTTTCAATGCCTACACTGCGCATCCCTTTGTTTTTCGATCAAATTTCGGGTGTACCTATGTGCCTGGGCGTTCTTTTGGGGTCTTTCCTTGTTTGTGCGTAATCTGGTATATTTTGTGAAGGTAGGGTTTTGATATATCCATCTGGGGTTGTTAAGTTTGGTGGAGTTATTGTGATCCTCGCGTCCTGTGTCTAGCTTGACCTTGTTCGTAACGTTTGAGACCCTGGTGTGCCCTAGTATAATCATTTTGAGGGATAATGTCTGAGAATTTTGAGCTTGCCCTAGCTTTCATGGTGGAAGTCTGGTTGTCGAATTTAGGGCATCGTTATTTCGTCACAGGAATCAACCATTTGAGAATCTTGGGAGTTTAAATTCAACTATGATCAAAATTTGGCTTATTGGGGTTGATTTCATGTTCATTAGATTCGGATAGGGGGTTTGTATGATCACTCCATAGATCAGATTGTAATGATATGCCGGACTTATCATGTGTGTGTGCCTTAGACATGGACTTGGCTTGGACTTATTATGATGATGAACCTATCAAAGCTCAGTAGTTGATCAACTCCTGGCTAGAGAAGCCAAAATCTCATTTCTCTAAGCTACCTAAACAGCTACACAGGGTCAAGTTTCGACAAGATATATATGATGTGATCACACTGTTGAGCAGGGTGGCAGGCTTGAAAAGTGCCGGGACATTGGAGAATTGGATGGTACATGTCATTAACAAGATTGAGTAGGGTTTCAATTACCACTGGGTAGGGATTATCAGTGCAGTGATTGATAGGCAGATGAGAGATGTGCTGGAGACAAAGAAATTCACCATGACATCTTATGTGGTATATATACTTGCTAGATTTTATCCATACAGGGGATTGAGTCCAAATGGAACATTAGGGAAAGATGTCATCTATGAGGTGTACCCTGAGTTGCACCTAGGGAGTCTGAATTATCGAAGAGTGAATGATGCATTCACTATGCATATTACTAGATTGCTTCAGAATGCAGAGCATGTGAGAATTTCAGATGGAGCCAAGGAACTAATTAAAAGATATGGAGCCTGGTTTATACAATTCCCCACCTTCTATATCAGAATTGATGGATGCCCGACTGCTCCATACAGATTGCCAAGATATCCTACTGACCACATCATACTCTTGGAGGTTACCCGGCAGATATGTGATTTTGATGCTGTTGTTAAAAATGTGAAACATAAGATGGGGTTTGGTGGAGATTTTCCCTTGAAAATTGGTACAGGTGAACTCTGCCCTTCAATCAACTCAGCTCATGCATCAGGGGAAGAGTTGAGTACTTTTGGCTTCTCTTTCCATTCTAAGAGGGCAGGTTTTGACATCACTGGCAAAGCACAAAATAAGGCTACTAAAGACTATCACAACAAGGATGAATTTGAGGTGAGAAAGAAAAGGTATTCTAGGCTTCCAGTTGATGTAATCAGGATGTACAATGTCAAGTTGATTCCTGATCAGTTGGAGGATGATGGAAATATAGTCCAGGATCATGCATACGAACCAGTCAAGGACAGACCTATTGGAGAGATAAACTGGTCAGAAGGGGAGATAACTGAGTTGGAGGAGCTGATGGTTCCTATTGTGAAATCCACCAAGTCATGGCTAAAACATAAAGTATGGGAATTGGAGAGTGAGAAGGTACCTTGCACTTTCAATTTGATGGGAAATCTGAATGCTCACTCTACCTCAAAGGAATCGGGTGAGGATGATTCTAAAATTAAAACCAAGGTAGACTCACCTTTTAAGATTAAAATCAGAGGCCCTAAGGAGGGTGAACCTGAAAAGAAAAGAAAACCCAAGGGAAAGAAGAGGAGTCATACTTTGAAAATAGGTAATTCTATAGAAGAGGAGGAACTTGAGAAAGTAGAGAAGGAAGACACTCCTCCAGAGCCAAAAAGGACAAGGATAACTAGGGCCTCTAAGAAGAAAGATCAAGAAATTTCTAAGGATAAGGAAGACCCTCCTGTGGTTAATGTGGAGAGCTCAGGAGAGAAAACCCAGGTTTATTCAAGAAGGTCAAGAACTCCATCTCCCAAGGAGACTATGCAAAAGGCGGATCCCCTTCCAACGGCATCCACTGTGGAACAGCAGAAAGATACCTCTCCTTCATTGGCTATACTTGAGGAGATGATTCATGAAGAGCACAAGACTAGTGAGGAAGTGGAACCATTTAAGGACGGGGAACTTCATAGTGCAGCTACTGAGTTTGAGGTAGCAGATGTGGAAATGCATCATTCTCCATTGGTACAATTTGAGGATTCTCCTGCAAGTAGTAAAGATAGTAGATCTCCTGAGAAAGAGGATGTTCCTGTTAAGACTCCATCACCCCTGCATGAAGAGGAGCTAGAAGTGGGAAACAAAGGTTATAAATCTCCTGAAAAGGAAAAGGATGAGATGGTAGATCAGCATGAAGAGGTTAAGAAAGGTGAAACCCAGGTGGATCCTGCTATTCCGGATTGGCTAGACAAGGATATCAAAAGGAAACAGGTCATTGTTGAGGACACTCCTCTCAACTGGGATGAAATGTTGGCCAAGATTGGAAAGGGTAAAAGAAAGAAGATAGCCAAGGTGGTTTCCAGGATCGAAAGGGATGAAGCTAGTAATAGAGTTATTCACATTGCCACCCCTGCTGCAGGTAAAAGTAGAGATGAGATAACTAGGGAGGATTATGATGTACAAACCATCAATCTTGGGCCCACTTCTATGGAGCAAGATATTGAAGAGTATGAGGGGTCCAGTGCAGTGATCATTGGGAGATTGAGGAAGGAGACACAGTCTAAACATGAACTAAAGAAAGAGAATGAAAGGCTTAGGAAATGTCTGGAAGATTTGATGAAGCCCTTACAATCTTTTCACCCATCCTCCTCTGTTGCTGTTGGTTTCTTGCCGAAGGAGACCATCTCTGAGCTAGAAAAGATGAAAGCTTCCACCCTAGCTATAATGAACTGGTTGCAGCAAGTACAGGCTAAGGGAGATGATGCAATAAAGAAGATCCTTTCAACTGGGAAGGATGCAATGAGGGCTAAGGATTGGTTGGATCATGTTTTATCTCAGGATAAGGACATTGATCTCTTACTGCAGAAAACCAAAACAATCATGGATTATAATAAGGATCAGCTGGTTGTTGATGGAATTCTCTCTTCATCTAGGGTTAATGAGCCTTGGGAGTGATTTGAAGCCCTACAAATCTGGCTGAAAATCATCAAGATCTACAAACAAAGGAGGTAGATTGATGGTAATTTAACTAATGTTTATGATGGTTGCATAACCTTTTTTGAGATAATGACTGGGAGGAGGAAGATCGCCCCTAGGTACTTGAGTTTGGAACAATTGAGGGAATGGTGGCATGATGTCTATGCCCTTGATATTGAGGATTTTGTGACAAGGCACCAATTAGATGATGCGGCTACTTATCTGGCTATGGTGGATAAGCACCTGGCATACAAGGGTGATTGGGATAAAATGGTTAAGCAGTTGAGGGAAGAGATTGACTCAGTTGAATGTCAGCTCAAAATCCTACCCTTGCCACCTATTGCTGAGTTGGATAGGGTGCTTTTGAAAGTTCATGAATCACTGGATCAAAACAAGGATAAGGAAGGTGGTAGTTAATACCATGCCACTTCGTGATTTGTGCTTCCCTATTATTATAGGGCATGTATTGATCTAAGTTGCATTGAGGAATGTGTTGTGGCTGACCTTGATGATGTATCGGCATTTAATATGTGCCTTATTTTGAATTTCCTGAGGCCAACTTGTTTTGGCTATTTTCTTTTGTAAATGTCTGGCTAAGCTGACATGTTTTGAGGGTTTTCTTTAAATTGGCGTTCCTGCCCCATTTGTGGGAGTTAGATAGATAATAGAAAATTAGACAAGCTAGATTCAGAAAAGAGCTAAAGCATTTTGTAGTGGAAGTAGTAGTTAGTTCTTTCAAGCAAGTGCTGTAACACAGAACAGTGGAATTGTTGCTACATTTTGGTGACCTGATACAATTGAAAGCATTGTGGTTTCTTTGGTGAATTCTTTTGTGTTAGTTTATCTTGCATGGTTCCTGTTGTTCTATCTTTTGAAATTGCTTGAAGATATTGGATTGATGTTAGATTTAGAATTAGATTAGTTTGGTGAATAATGTTTATAATTTCATGCTTGGAATGTTTGTAGCAATCTCTGGTCTATACTCCTAGTAACTATCTGATTGTAGTAGGCTGGTGAAGTCAACCTGGACCATACATCTATTTGTGCTTAGTTCGATTGTAGATGAATGTCTATGATTTGAAAATTTGTACGCCTTAGAAGATTGCACCTTTCTTGTGATATTGCATTATGGGTTAAGCAGGAATTGGTTATTTGAGATTGGTCTATTTCAGGAATTTTTTCATTTGCATTGTTCATCTTGGAAATAGTTTAGATTTCATTATATCTCTCACACCCTCATCTTTTTTTGTTTCTTTATTATCTGGTTAGATTTAGGATTTAAGATCGTCATATTGCAAAAAAAAAAATTATAAATTGGAAAGATACAGTTTGCTTGTAGTAAGGTCTGATTGTGATTACCAACATTTCACATACTATCTGAGTTGTTTATGCATTGTCATTACCTGACACCCGAGAGACCTTGGGGTGATCTTAGCACTTGTTGTTGAGAATTCACCTTTCAAGAGAGATAGAATATTATTTTCTATCTGAGTTGTTGCTGTGCAGAAAACACCATCAACATATTGGCGCTAGAAGGAGGGCCTGAATGAGCTCACTGGATCGTTTCTTAAACGCCATCTCTCCTAAGAGATATAGGAGAAGTATCAGATCTACCCTAGGAGAAGAAGATTTACAGGAATTAAAGTTCCCCACTAGGTCAAGGAGGACTCAAGAAAGGGGAGAATCATCATCACCCATCCCTTCACTAGTATCATCTGTATCTTCACTTCCAGAAGTTGAGGCCATACCCATCCCTGAGGCAGTTCCCATTCAGCAACCCCAGCCTATCATTAATCAACCACAACCACCACCACCACTTTTGCCAATGGCTTTCCTTGCTAATAATCCATCTCCCTTGCTTTTTAATGCCTACAATGTTATGCCCAAGAACCCTGAGCATTTTTGTTCAAAATTTCATGTTAATGACCCAAATAGGACTGCAAAAGAGCATATTAGGATCTTCCAAACCTGTCTCAAAGATAGAGGAATTTCTCATGAAGATGTTGCCTATAGGTTATTTCCTTATTCATTAGGAGAAGAGGATTTTTACTGGTACAATCACCTCCCATTAGGTTCAATTCATAACTGGAATGATCTTGAAACTAATTTTTTACAGAAGTTCAGAATACCCATTAGTGCCAATGAATTGTATCTGCAATTCACTAGAGTCAAGAGAGAGGTTAATGAACCCATATCCATTTTCAATAATAGGTTCCATCGTGCGTACACAAGACTTCAAGACCCTTATGTCTTGGAGAATGCTAAAGCCCTGGGAGTCTATTATGAAGCTTTGGACAGCCTTACAGCAACCTTTCTGAAATGGAGACCCAACCCTCCAGCTCGCCTAATTGATGCTTATACAGAAGCTATCAAGCTTAGCACAGATTTAATGCAACATTTGGCTAGACCGTTGCCTTCTTTAGGACCAGTTGCACATCCAAATCAGGTTCAGGCAGTAAATCAGGCACTCGCCAATCATACTCCAATCATGAATCTAGTACCTCAATTGCCTTTGGTGACATACCCTGGTCCCTCTATGAGTCAGGTCTCTCCTATGATGAACTTCCCCCAGCAGCAAGTTAACTAGCCCCTGTATCAGCAGCAGCCAACTGGTTTCCCTACTTACTTGCAGAATTCTGAAGTGTTGCATCAGTCCATGGGATCTGCTACAATGTATGTTCCTCCTCAGAGTAATCCAAGCCAAACCCCTTATGGAGATCCAAATAAGGATAGGATTGATGAAATG
>VDFB02118213.1:0-14099 GCA_007258455.2 Sequoia sempervirens | reverse complement strand
ATGCAAGACCCGTATGTGGGTCCCACCGGGCGTGCCAGAAATGTATACCTCGATATTTTATGCTACTCTAAATGTGTGAATCTAACTAAGAAACATGAAAGACAAAACACCAAGGACACCTCAAGATTAGCCAAAAGAGAGTTACAACGAAAAAGAATGCAAATAAAATGAAACACAAAACACTTTTACCTCCCTTGTTGTTGAAACTTCTTTGATTGGCCCTTGTTGGATGGGTTGTGTGCTCCTTAGATGATAGATTGAGTGATTAAAATGCAAGCTTCAACATGCAAAATGATGGACAAAAGATGGTTGAATGATCTAAAATGACTTGGACAGCATGTAGTTGTGAGAGTGCAAAGTGTTGAAAATGCAAAATGACAGCATAAGGGTGCAAGATAGCTAAGTGTTGTGGAAATGCCCTTGAGGAGGGGGTATTTATAGGAGAATTTGAATTCTCTAGAGAATTCAATGGTCAAGATTGCTCCAACAAGGCCAAGATGAAGGGCTATGGTGGGTTGAGAACCCACAAGCCCTCACATCTTGACATGTGGAGGGTGAAGTGGACAAGAGGATATGAGGTGGAGATGAGTTGTCAAAAAGGTACATGAGGTGGAAAAGGACATGCACCTTGGGGGATGAGAGGATTTCCACAAAAAGGGATTTCTTGTCCCCAAGTGGGAGTGAAAGGGACTTTTGAGGAATTTTAGAATTCCTCAAAAATCTACATGGGAAAAGGAAAGGTGGTTGGGAGGATAAATGTGAATTAAAAATTCACATTCATAGGATGATCTAGAGGATAAAAGGTGGGTTCCAAAAAGGTGGGACTTGGTCACATGTGGAGATTGTGACAAGTCCAAGGTTCTAGAAGCCTTGGGAGAATGGAATGTGAATTAAAAATTCACATTTAAAGGAGGGGAGTCTAGAGAAAATAAATGTGAATTAAAAATTCACATAGGAGAGAGGGTTATCATTAAAAAGGAAAAAATGGAAGAATTGACCAAAAAGAGGTGCTAAATTTAGTTAATGATTTTGGTTAAGGTTGTGCAAATATTGGATTAGGCTAATTAACAGAAGGTTAGAGGCAAGTGGCAAATGTTGGAGGATGTGACAAGGAGAGAGAAAGTGAGGAATTTTAAATTGATTTTTAAATCAAAAGGAGGATAAGTGACTAAATTAAATAAATTAGTGTATTTATTTAATTTAGAGAGGAATAAGGTAAAAGACAAAGTATTAATTATTAAATTAAATACTTTATCAGTATGAGACACAGGGGGTAATATTAATTTAATAAATTAATATTAATATGATAGGCGTGAACGCAACAAATTTAATCATATGGAATGATTAAATTTAGGTATCTACTTTCACAAAGTTAAATGGGTTTGGGAAATTGATATTATTTTGTTGATGTAGCCTAAAAGGCCTAATTGCTGCCTTTGAACAGTTTACCCTAAAAAGTTAACATATTTGAATTGCTTGGAGTTTGATACCATCATATTGAATGTTGCTTAAGGTATTTACAAAATCAACAAGAGGATTATTGCTTGGACCTCAATTTTTGTGAGTTGTTATAAGACTTATGAAGGGTAAAATGAACTTGTAATGAGTAAACAAACTAAGAAGGTTTTGAGTTTTGATAAAGGATATTGTGTGAGATGTTTTCTTCTCTGATATCACATTAGCAAGACTATTTTCAGCTACAGAGTTAACTTTACAAAAATTTAAGTGTTGTTTGCAACTGAATATTCACTGTTACATTAATAATACACTGTTTTAGACTAAACAGATACATTTTATGACACACAATAGGCATCTTTCCAACAGAACATACACTAATTGTAGTTACCCAAGTTGTTTCAAGTTGTTATGATGTTGAATAATATCATTTTAAATTATTATTCACTATCTAAAAACTGAATCAGAGTTTTATCTCAATGAACATAGAATGAACATAATGCTATTGCTAGTAAAATATTGTCTACAACTGTCTTGACTATCATTTTCAAGAAAATCCATTTAATTTCCTCTAACAAATTAGGCTAATATAATGTTCATTGTTCATCAATTTCGATAACAATTATAAGAATTTATAATGAAACTGATTCAACATACTTGTCAAATTGACAACTAGGCAACCATACGGTCAGTGGACTTTAACTTAGAATTTAGACAGGGTTCCTAGCTTAACCCATGCCTCTCAAGGCCTTAATCAAGGATACACTGGTCGCTCTGGGAGCAACTACCCCTTACATGATTGGGTCTTTCTTTCTTATCGATCATGGGTCATATTTAGGCTTACACATGTAGACTTATGTTTGTATCATACTCAAGGAAATAACCTATCAATCATAAAGATCGATTCTCATGGTTAAAATGAAATGAAAACTTATACATTTCATTGCTCCTCTGATCGAGGGTGTCCATAATAAGCAAATATTGTTTTACATTCTCATCAAACAAACTTACTGCCTCTTACCATTATTGGCCTAGCTAATAATGGAGGGTGATTTAATTTGAATTCAAACACAGTTGAAACAATTAAATGAAAAACTCAAAGGATTAATCCTCTTCCCATGGGTTCGAAAATTGAGCCATTACAGAATTAGGCACAAAATAAATACATATTGGGTCCAAATGAATATTTCAGTAGCCTTGCCAAGGCTAGCAGTATTGTGTGAACATTGTGACAGTCACATCTTAAAGGATTCCATGCCTCGGTCTAGCTCTTTAAGCTAGTTGTTAAGGCTTCAAATTAAATACCTTTTATGCATGCAGTCATAGGCCATGCAACCCCCAAAGTGTGGTCGATAAGACACTACTATTGGCTCAAGGCTGTATCACACAGACATAAGGAATGCATGTTTAAAATTGCTATCAAATTTACATAAAATGTAGTGGCTATCATAGCTTAGTATGTAAAAATGACAATGAAATCATTCTTGTTTCAAGGGAAATCGATTTACCTCACAATTCAGGCTTTTGATGAAGCTTTTCCTCTAATTTTTCTAACACTATGACCTCTTCTCTGCTTTTTCCCTACTACTAGTCGATATTTTCCCCAATTCGCTATGCTTTTTCCTTCCCATTGTTGTACATTCTAAAATGGTAACCACATCATTCTCTTCACATGCAGTGGGCATTTCCATTATTGCTTTTCTGTTATTGTCGCCGACTCTATTTTTGAATGTTGCCTTAATGTTTCGTCAGGCTATGACCTTAGTGGGTTGCCTGCAAGATTTTTAGCTTGATTTCCCACACAGTCCAATATAATGTTATCGGTTATTGAATTGAATTCAATAGCATCAACATGTGTATGTATATATATTTATATATATGTTTATATATGTATGTATATATATATATATTGCTATATGAATTTTCATCGTTCATTCACATTTTCCATATATGTGTTCCAAGTTTACATCACACACACACACATATATATAGTTATGTATATAGTTATATATATATATGTATATATTTATATATATATGTATATAGTTATAGTTATATACATACACACACACATGTATATATATGTATAAATTATTTCTTTTAAGGAGTTCATGAGTTTCAAGTGCTACCTCTGAATTTAAATAAGAATCTTTCTTTCCACTTTAGACATTCATTTGTACAATTTTACATAATGAAATTCTTGTCCTTGAAATACATACTTTCATTTTCTCAAAAACACAAGGTTTAGATAGACAATTTAATCTACATGCCATTCATTTTCAGTCATTGAAACATTTCAAGTCATGAAATTATGTTATTCTAGATATGAAAAATAGTTCAAATGCAGGTTATCATTGTCATTTGTGGTGTGTACACCCAGATTCCAAATGGCTTACCATTCAATCTGGCTAAACAATCCTTCTTCAATCGTGTTCTCGTCCTTCAACCTGTCACCCTGCAACTGCACACACTTGCACTTGCAAATTTATTAGTAACATTCAATTCTTGGTAACATATAAAAATAATTTCCAAATATTTGCAAAGTTAACATCAGCCAACTTCTTTCATACATTTTTCAAAATTTTCAAAATCTCCATTTAATATTTAATTGAATTTCTTCAATAATTCAATTTACCATATCATAATAAATATGCAATAAAATTGGGTTATGACATGATTGCATTGTAAGTGGATGTGGGATGTGATGATTTTTTACCTTGGAGGTAGTTTGTTTTGGAAATGAAGCCCAACTATCACTTCCCTTTCATCTTCCTCTTCCCATGTCTCTTCACATACCTGAAGAGTTGATATAATTCCCTTCTTAGTGTAGATGAAGACTGATGTATTTAGATTGATTAATGAAATAGTTTGTCCTGCTTTCCTTGGTGGATGTAGCAATTTTGATGGTGAACCACGTTAAACATCTGTGTTTATGATTTGTCTTTATTTTGCATTCCTTGTTGCTATTTTATTTTATGTTTTTGTTATTATTGTTGCTCCATTATCACAATAATTGGTATCAGAGCCATGGTGCTCAATCTTTTGGCATGAGAGGCTTCAATTTGAGTGGGAGCAATGCTGCCTAATGAAGTAAGTTGTAAGAAATCACAAGGGAGGACAAAATCCAGTGGGAGAGATGCTAGTTGTTAGTATTGTGGCAAGCAAGGCCACATCAATTGTTGGTTTTTGAAGAAGGCTGAAAATCAGCCAAAAGGAGATGAAGCGAATCTAGTACATGAAGATGATGCCAGTGCAACAATTGGTGTTCTTGCTTCGGTCTTAGAATCAATGACACCAAATGTTTGGGTGCTTAGTTCAAGAGCATCGTTTCATGCCACTCCATGCAAGGAGTACTTAAAAAATCTACAAAGCGGTGACTTTGGTAAGGTTCTTCTTGGAAATGATGAATCTTGTGATGTTCTTGGAAAAGGGGATGTTTTGTTAAAATTAAAAAATGGAAATAGTTGGCTATTGTGAGATGTTAGCCATGTCCCTCAGCTCAAACAAAAATTTATTTCAGCTGGACAGTTGTTTTCACAAGGATGTAAAATCGATTTTGAATTGAATAGTTGGAAAGTCACAAAAGGGGCCTTGGTAATTGCTTAGGGCAGAAAAGTAGGCACCTTGTATGTAGTAGAGAGTCTTGCTTCAAATGAGATGGATAGGTTAGATGAAGTTGTTGATTCAGTCATTGATGAATTTCTTAACCTATTGGAACTTGATCAAATATTTGTGCAAGAAAGTGCAAGAGACTTTGCAGAAAATACATAAATTAAAAAGAAAGTGGTATGGGATGATGATTTTGAGGACGTTGGTATTCCTCCCTCTGATGCAAAAGTTATCCATGAGGCCACACCCATGACCCACTCTAATTTCTATAGGCCAGGCATTGATGACACCAATATGTTTCTTGTTCTGCAATCTCATGTGAAGGAGGAAAGTGGTAGTTCAATTGGTAGAAGAGGAGGAGCCAAGATGACGAATCGATTGAAGAAGCACACAAAGAAGAGAGGACATTTGAGTGTAGGGCATGAGCGTATTGGCAAGCACAAGAAGCATTTCGGTAAGGTTGGTATGCACCACTTCCACAAGCTTAAGAACCAAGTGCTAATTTTTCCCCTTCATCAACATAGACGAGCTTTGGTCCCTCATGTACAAGAGGATTCTAAGCCCTCAATGGAACGAGGATGCAAGTAAAAGAGTGAATAACAGTGTGACAAGCAGGCTGTCGAGCCCCATGTTTTTCATCCAACATAAGAAGAATTCTAAGTGCGAAGCCGAAGAGCTAACATCTCTAAAAGTGACTTGCGCAGGGCAGGTGAGAGTGAAGTCGAGCATGCACTGCAAGAGCTTGTTGTTGGTAATGGCAGAGAAAAAGATCCCATATGTTGCACAAAAAAGCAAGCTTGACTAATTGATTGCTTTAGGAGTCGGTCTTTCTGTGCAAGCAAAAGAAGATGCACATAGTTGTCATGGTTTTTCCACTGAAGAAGAAAAAATTGACAAATTTTCTTTAGCAGCTGAAGAGGAAGCTCAGTCGTCATATGTTGTGTATGGAAATGGCGACTGTAATGGCCAAAGTGCTCTAGTTGTGGTGAAAACATGCACCAACTAGAGAAATGGTATGTTGGGTCCCAAGACGCTTTGTAATGGCATGAACAAGATAAACGACAAGCACCACAAAAAGATGGATACTTATTTTGGGAAGCAATGTCATCAGCGCAAGAAGTTGAAGAGTCTTAGAGTGGCAAAGGCATCAAATTTTTTCACCTTGAGAGAAAGGAATCAAGGTTTTTCACCTTCGAATTTGCAAGGAAGTGGAAAGAAGCGTAAGTGGAAGGCCAAGGAAGAAAATAGCAAAGTGGATGAGCATGATTCTATTCCTCCCAAGAGGGATGCCATGAAACGAATGTGGGTTATTAAGGAGGGATTCCATGATTCCTCTCTACAAGAGCAGGGTCAAGGCTGCCAGGCTGTGGAAGATAAGATGCTTTGCTCTTGTGGGTGGACATGCCCGACTTTGGCAAAGATGATGTTAGAGTTTATGCTGAAGAGAACTTGTTGGTGATTAAAGGGGAAGCACAGTTTAACGCAGAGCTAGATGGTAGTTTTAGGAAATACAATAGCCACAATGATTTCCCTCTTAAAGTATATAAACTGGATCAGTTTAAAGTCTAGATGAAAAATAGTGAACCAAATGAATCAGTAGGAGAATCAAATAAGGGAGCTAATCTTACTCACTTGACTGAAGAGAGGAGCTTAGAGCTAGCAATACTAATCAATAAGGATGAGATTGTTATTGAGGTGTGAGTACCATCCCACTATTATGCCTATATTGTATTTGTCATAGAGGAACTCACTTGCTTAGCGCTTCAGCTGTATGCATAGGATAAAGAAATATTTGAAAAAAATTGACTTAGACCTCACATAGATTCTCATATTCTTGATACCGTTCATCTTTTTTTGAAGCTTTCTTGCATGCCTCTTTAGCAAGATTAATTACCTCTCTACATATTTCAAATGTTCTTACAAGCGTAGGTCAAGCCCATATTTTTGGTGTAGATGTTGTTGGGAGTGAAGAAATTTCCAAGGGCAGTATAGCTACACTAGATATGGTAGCTTTGCGCTTAATTGATACTTTGAAAAAAATTGAAAGGCTTTCCAATCTATTGGAGCAGGTAAAGGATCCTTGATTTCATGCTCTTCCACATGCATTTCAAAGGGTTGGAGCGTTCTCAGATGTTGTCAATGAACTTGTCTATGAGGTTTTAATATTAAAAATTTGTCACAGGTTGAAGGTTGTCTCTAGAATGGTAATATGGACATCAGTTGAAGAAGCTATAGTAAATGTTATTGGTATGATCAAGATGACTCCTCCAATAAAAGATTTTGTTTTTCCTGGTAGGAGTCATGATGTGCAGGACGATTCAAAATCTGGTCACTGTGATTACAAAAAATAACTTGTTAGTGATAGACAGAGCATTAAAGGTGAACAAGGTGTCAGTTTGGTTGAGTTGGTTGAAATTCTCACCAGGATTGGTCGACCAATGGCCTGGTTACTTGGTAATGTAGTTAAGTAACATTGAGTTTCAAGGAAAGTGGGGACAACAGTGCGGTTTGGACTTCAAGTGGGAGATTTTTGGAAATGAAGCCCAACCACCACTGCCCTTTCGTCTTCCTCTTCCGATGTCTCTTCACTTACTTGAAGAGTTGATATAATTCCCTTCTTGGTGTAGATGAAGAGTGATGTATTCAGATTGATTAATGAAATAGTTTGTCTTGCTTTCCTTGGTGGATGTAGCCATTTTGATGGTGAACCATGTTAAACATTTGTGTTTATGATTTGTCTTTATTTTACATTCCTTATTGTTGATTTATTTTACGTTTTTGTTATTATTGTTGCTCCATTATCTTAACAGTTTGATGATGATGGATGTTGATTACCATATGGAGGGTTTTGGGTGTTGTAAGCATGGCAAAACAGGTTAGTATGTTGTTGTGGATGTATGTAGTTAAGGAGATTTATATATTTTTGTGACATCATGGTGTTTTGAGCAGAGTGGGTAATATGTATGTTGTAATTAGGATTGAAGTTGGGAGCCTATGGAGATTATGTCATGGAGTTGGTAATGTATCGATTAGGTGGTATATTTGATGGGTTTACATGCATACTTTTTATTGGATGGGAGATGTTAGGATTTTTAGGTGGAGGTTGATGTGGTGGTGTTTGTGAAGGATGAGATGATTGTGTATGTGGATTATTTATCTATGTGGAGGCAATATATTGACCAGATGTAGGGTCAACTAGTGATGTGCATGGAGAAAGTGGGGGCCTAAGTATGGATGGGTGGTACCATTACTTGTATGGAATTTGTAGGATTGGTGATTTGTGGGATGTTTGTAGCAATTTTTGAAGAGTTAGCGAGTGGATTGTTAGGGGTTTGAGTAGTGAGATTGGGGTTTGGCCATAGTGAAGGTGGTATGTTGTTATCAAAATTGGTTTACCCCAAGGTCAGGGATGGAATGTTATTAGTGACATTTTGGATCCATGTTATGTCAAAAGTGGATGGTAATCAAGCCCCTTGTTGGGAAAGCAATAAAAAGTATTGATCTAGGTTGACTACTAGAACTATTTTTATTAGTTTCATTGCATGGGCATCTTGTTGTGCCTCAACTGACTCTTCGAGTGTTACATCCCATACAAACCCATCAATGTTTGGACTATTGTTAGGACTTAGTAGGGGTGGCACTTAGACACCCCTTGGATCATATGTTTGGGTTTTCATTATTGTTTTCCTAGAATGGATCCATGAATGTGTTTGTCATGTTTGGATTGGGATTTTTCATTTTGTTCTTGCCTTGAGACCTTGTTTGCACTAGAATATATGAGAGATGCTATCACCTTGTGAGCTTGGATGAGATTTGGGATGATATGTTGTGGATGAATGTTTCATTTTCAAATTGGGCTAAGGAAAAGACACACTAAGTAGGTTTTGAACCAAAGTTTTGACGTGGATTCTTGAAGGATGGGTATAGGATATGAAACCTAAAAAAGATAATAGTTAACTAGATCTCATTTTTTATTGGTGTTTTTGAGGATAGTCCTTACTTGTCCTAGACTAATGAGTTCAGGCAAAGGAAGATGATGAGGAACTTATAAAGTTAGGAGTAGACTAATGACTACTCAGTAAACTTGTTCACAGATATTGGTACTAATTTAACAAATTACTTGAGAATGATAGCTTTTCAAGCAAATGGATAAACTAGGGGATATGATAAGAGATCTAAAAATACTATGTCTAATTCTGGTTTGATAATGGATGAGTTATTTTTGTTGTTGTGGATGAAGTTCTGCTTTTTTCAAAACTAAAGGAATGTGTTTCTAAGAAAGCCCAAGATCAAAGGATGATACAGGATGAAGATGATAAATCTCAATTATATATTTTGGAAGACTTCGTTATGCTTATAGGTTTGTCTGATACAAGTCTCTGATCCTATGATGATTGATTCATGAAATTTTGAATATGGAATTTGGCTATTTTGGAAAACTTAAATTGATAGTCAAATGTGTTGCTTTTTGCAAAAGCATCATTTTAGTCTATCAAAAGTGTGGCATTGCACCTAACAAAAGTGTTTTGATTTTGCAAAAGTTAAATTCTATGGATTGCAAAAGTTAAATTCTATGGACAAACACATCATTGGGTAACAAACAAACACGCCACTATACTATTTTTTTAGGATTTTGACAGAGGATTGCTCTAGAAGAAAAGCGTCAATTTGCACAAACGTGTTAATTTGTAAACATAAGTGTCGAGATGAAAACTCACATGTGTCAAGATGCAAACAAAAGTGGTATAAAATGATAGTCACAAGTGTGGATTTGACTCAGAGATAGAATTTGTAAGTTTGAAACTATTAAAATAAATATTCAAACAGCTCCCTTCGGGTTTCTTTTGTAATTGTGTGTTTGTCGGCCTGTGCATTGCCGAGTTTATTCAGCTTTCCATCAAGTTTTGATCTACCACTTTGCGCATCTCCTCTTCGCAACTTCGGGTAACGACTTCCCTTTCGGGTCCTGAGAGGCTGCGCTAGGCGTCCACGTGTCACACAAATGGAAGGTTTTATCTCTTGTTTCCTTAAAGCTTCGTGCGGGTTGCAAAAGCCTTCTACGGGGGCCATCATTTTTAAAGATTGTTAGAGGGACCTACATCTTGCTACGTGGCGATGTATCGCAAGTTTTTCATGCGGGAATGAAATAAACAAATACGGGCTACGTAATGCTTGCACAGGGTTTTCTTTTTACTTTCTAAAAGGTGTTGGCAGGCCCTACCTTCTGCTAGGTGGCAACTACTCACAGATCTTTCAACATAGTAGGGAGGTGAACAACCGCGGGCTGCGAAACACTGCCACGCGTCTTTTGCACCAGGTTGATGTAGCTTTCTCTCCACTGCAATAAGGATCTCGGCCTATGAGACACGTGTTGCATCTTCGCAATCTCTCGGCAGCGATGAGAGAAATTTTTGAGTGGGCAATAGGCTGGTTGAGGGGGATGATGCTATTGGGGGCCGCTTATCATTTTCATTTGCAGCGGTGGATAACACTTGTCACCTCGAGCCTGGTTGGGACCACCACCATCATTACGAGGGATGCACCTGCACCTAGATGACTAGATGTTGTGTTTTAGCACAATACCGTTGTAACGGCATTGGGAATCTTCTGATTCAGGCATCATTGCAGGGGATTGTGGGATCTTTTCTGTTATAGTTCTCCAAAGTGGTGGGAGTTTTCTCTCACTATATATACTCTCTATCGATGAGCAAAAGGTCCAAGAAATTTTAGAAGAAAGGATACTTGGTTTTAGCAAGAGACACCTGGCCTCTTTTACATGTTTATTTGCAAGAAACTTTCAGACTGTGCCAACTGTTCGGCCTTTCTATTTTTCATGTTTTGATTAAAACTGTAAACTGTGCTTTATATTGTCTTAAGCATTTCATTTGAAAGAACTTCTATATATTGAATACAAGCTTGCTTATCTAAATCATGTCTAAATGACTCTTCTTAGTAGTAAGGATGTATGCAATACTATTTTATGTCAATAAATGAATTGTTTATGCTATAGCTTTAAGTCCCGACGTTTTGGAAGCGTGACAACACCATTCGGGCCCTAAATCTATGATTTATCGCCCATCGGCAAATTTTATCGCCTTAGATTAGATTTTGCTTCATTATATATGTTTCCTTTCCCTTTCCAAAAAACCATTATAGAAGAAGTCGGCTTCTTTAAAATCTGGAGGTCACTCAGTTTGGCACAAAGGGTCCCCCTTGAACTGAGTTTCCCATAAGGCACTGTTACCTCGTTCAATTTTTGGCGTCAACAGTTTGTCCTTTTTCGGCACGCCCGGTGGGACCATTTCTAATGAAATTACCTTATAGAGGGGTGTATGAGCCATCGGCATGTAACTAGATCCTAGACTACAAGTAACCCAGGTTTACTAGTACCTCCGCTAGGGACAGTCCAGGCCACAAATCAACTGGTAACTGTTCCATTCCCACCGCCCTTCCCTCTCACCATGTTGCTGGCCGCGAACAAAAACTACGTAGCATGGGATGCTGGAAGTCCCCTGGTAGCCCCAATAGCGCTTGCTATTTGGGGCGCTATCCCTGTTTCGGCCCTGAAAGCTATTCCCAAATTTGTCAGAGACAACTCAAAAATGCCAGCAGAGCATTTGCAGAATGTAGCGGATGTTTGTCTGGTACACAGTATTATAGCGCAGAATGTAGCCCTGAGGCTGCTCACTACATCCTTCAAAGGCAAGGCTCTAGATTGGTACCGAACACTGACTCCTAATTCAATTCGCACTTGGGATGACCTCGAAGATCCATTCTATGAAAGGTTCTCAAATGACAAAGATCATTCTTCATTATATTATCAGCTATCTGTCATAAGACGAGTGCCCCAGGAGGCTCTGATGGATTTTAATGCTCGATTTCACTCAAATTGGTAGAGGATTCATGTGACTATCCACCCAACTCCAGAATTGGCATTCATATTTTATCTGAAGTCCATTAATCCCGACATTTTTGTGATGATTAAGTCTTTGGGAGGAGCCACTCTACCAAATGCTTATGCTACCGCTATCAAAGCTGAGAATAATTTGATAGATTGCAAAAAGTTGCCTCGACCTATTATGATGATATTTCTTGAAATATCAAACTTTGCACAAGAGGTCGGATCGACTAGTGCAACAACACCTCCCCAGTCGATGTACTCATATGCGGCCGCTCTTGAGAGCTTGGCTTCTACATCGAGTTCTTCCAAAGATGAAATAAGCGACCTCAAGGAGATGTTGTGAACTATGGAAAATGACATAACAACTCTCAAGTGGAACCAAACAACACCCCCGAGGCCCACATATCAAAACTATCATGGCGAGTAGTCTACTTATCAGCAAAATCAATATCAGAATGTGCCTTGTACTAATCCACCAACACCAACTACAAACCACCGACTACAAACCAAATGGTCCCGGTGCCTGCTCCGCTGACAAGTGCATCGCCAAGCTCGAGTAGGGAATTAACCGCGGGACAAAACAATCTTATTGATGATATCAATCCATGGTGTTTCCCCTGCAACGATGCACATATGCCCAAAATTGTCCACGTGGAAACTTACAATAGAAGGTGGCAGAGCAACGTAGTCAAGGTATTACGGCAGAAAATGGAGGATACGCATATGCCTCACCAATGGAGAGTGCAGTCCTTACCGCACAAATTCAAGGAATGTCTTTAGAGCAAGAGTCTGGTATTGCTCCTGATCATGCGCTCTTCTCCTGGATGGAAGATGAGGAAACAGTGTTTACTATTGATGCATCCATATCCAAAACACCGCAGGTGCAATCCAACTATAACACACGCTCAAAGAGGAGATTCACCGGTGAGCTTGTCGTTTCACTTCCGGGTAGCCCGCAACGTAAATGCATCTCCGATCAAATCCCTGGTGCCTCAACCGTCTCTTCACCTTCTCAACCGCAGAAGGAAATCATTATAACAAGAGAAAAAGAGCATAAATCTTCGAGCTTGTCATCTTTTAATGTGGTGGAGCAATTAAAGAAATCATCCGCTAATGTGTCTTTATGGGACATTCTAGCTATCCCAAAATAGAAGACTATGCTACAGAAGGTGCTTCAGCAAGAGATCAACTCAGCACCAACAGAGTCGTCTGCCAGTACAGAGGTGGTTTATCAAATGCCACTAGCTAAGGTTCTTACAGACAAAGTGAAGGAATCCCATGCGAAAGGCAGAGGTAAACCAAAACCTCAACCCTTCTTCTTAACTCTCATTATAGGGGAAAAGCTATTACACAATGCTATGATTGATTCTGGCGCTAGTACAATGGTTATGCCAAAACTGATAGCCGAAGCTTTGGGACTCAGCTACAAACCTATGAAGAAGGGGGTGATGCAGCTGAATGGAAATACAGTTGATACTATGGGTGTCATCAAAGCGCTTCCATTAACTCTATTTTCCTGCCGAAGTATCACGGTCTCGCAAGATACGGTGATCATAGATGTTCTTCCTATGTTTGGTCTCTGTCTATCCCGAGAATTTACTTCAAAGGTGGGCGGATATTTGTCTTTAGATTGCTCACATCTGATGCTTAGGACCAAACATGGCACAAAAATGAAGATAGAATCGGAGGCTCTACATTTTGAACATGTGGCAGATGAGGCCCTGATCAATTTTGAAGCCGCACATACCTCTATCACCAAGGAGGAAATGTATAGTGTCGAACTGCTAGAGGGGGAGAAGGTGAGTGGAGCCTGAAATGATAAGGAAGATGCTCTGTTGAGTGAACACATAAATAATGATCCTTTCAGGAATTATCATGCTATGGGATTGGGCACATATGTGATTTATGACGAAGACTAGGTGCTTCCGAGGATCGCCAAAGAATCTGACAGTAACCAAGCAAATGAGCTATGGACATTGTATTTCGATGGAGCAAGAAGCAAGGTTGGAGCTGAAGCAGGGGTATGTCTAATATCCCTGTAGAATGAAAAGTTGTTGAGGTCTTTCCAATTCCAATTCGCCTGTTCAAACAATGAAGCTGAATATGAAGGGTTATTCCAAGGCCTAAGCCTAGC
>VDFB02118212.1:0-28197 GCA_007258455.2 Sequoia sempervirens | reverse complement strand
ATTTTCTATATGGATTGCAAAACTTTGAAGTGCCTAATGAACAAATCTATTATCAAAGGAAGGATTTGTTAGGTGCTTATGTTATTCTAGGAGTCTGATTTCAAGATAATGCTAAAACTAGGAAGGGCCAATAAAGGTCTAGATTATTTGTCGAGAATTGATATAGGAGAGGACCGAGGACCAATTGATGATGAATTACCTAGTGCACACTTATCTAAAGTGAATGCGATACCTATGGAGCTTAAAGATATTGCAAAATTGTTGGCAACATTAGGATTTCCTAAAGGCAATACAAAGGAAGAGAGGAAAAGGTTAATGATGTGGCCCTTGCCCTGCACGCTAATTGAAGGATAATTGCATATTGTTGGTAAAGATGAAGTTATTAGAAGAGTAGTCCTAGAATGAGAGGGAGGACGTTTTAAGGGAGGGACATGAAGGAATTTTTGATGACCATAATTTAGGGTATGGAATAGGAAAAAAGATTGGTCAAATTATGGTGACTAGCAACACTCTTTAAGGATGCACACAATTATTCTTAGAAGTGTGATGCCTATCAAAGGCTAGGAAGACTTATCACAAAGGATGAAATGCCCTTGCAGCTAGGTTTAGCACAAACCACAATTGAGAAATTGGAAATTGATTTTAGTGGTCCTATAAATCCACTTGCTCGTAAGTCTCATGCACTGTTTATAATAATAGGAGTTGAATATCTTACTAGATGGTTAGATGCAAAGGCTGCAAAAGGTTGTACAACCAAAAGTGTTGTGAAGTTCATACATGAAAATATTATAATACGATTTGGATGTCCCTTGAGTATTACGAGTGACTAGGGCAGCCGTTTTGTAAATAAGATAATTGTAGAGCATTTGAGAACTTTACGTTTATGCATAACAAGAGTAGCCCTTTCTATCCACAAGCTAATGGGGCTAGTGAAGCATTTAATAAGATTTCGGGCCTTGTACTAACAAAGATGTGTAATGATAACACTACGGATTGGGGTGTAACAATACCAATAGTTTTATGGGCATATAGAACAATCGACAAAATTTTGCCCCTTTCAATTGGTGTAGGGGTGAGATGCCACATTACTAATGCAATACATGGTATTGAATCTTCGATTGGCTAGTGCATTAAGGTTGAATGATGATGACTCAATCAAGGAGATATTGATTGAATTAGAGAAATTGGATGAGAAAAAGGTTCATAGCTGCATTTAACTAGATGTAAGAGAATATGCCAAAAAGCATGGCATGATAGGAGTATAAAAAATGATATAGTTCTAATGTATGATAGTCAATTCAAAAAGCCGAAAAATTGAAGATGCGGTGGCTTTGACTTAGTAAGATTGATGATATTTTACCCTAAGGAGTTGTAAAATTGAAAACCTTGCAAAATGATTTGTTGGATGTTTATGTCAATGATGCAAGACTAAAGCCCTATTGTGTGGGTGATTGAGGGATGGACATAGTCTAAACCAAGTATGGGTGTGGATGGAGTATCTTGTATCATATGTAATATAGTTGTATGGTAAAGTGTAAATTATTTAAGTTCAGCTTTCTCACTTTAGATGATCGTTTACTCATCAAATTCAAATCAAAAGTAAAGGAAAAATGGAGGGACGATAGGTAGCTGGAGGTAGTTAAGCCAAAAATTGCCATTGGAAGTTTATATAAGGGGTCTAGGCTTAATAGAGTTAAGACATACAAAAATATTTTGCACCAAAATTGAGTCAAGTTGTGAAGTGAGGTATAGAGCTCAAGGTTAGCTAGAATAGTTGAAAAGAATAGAAAGGTTGCCATGTGAATTGATAGATTATACAAAGCTATATGTGGTGAGACGGAGTTGAACATTACAGAGAGTAGGGTTAAGGTAGTAGGAATAATATGGGAAGGAATAAAGTGACAGTTATACTCAGACAAGGAAAATATGGCATATCACATTGATCAAAGTGAAAGATAACCATTGGCCAAATATAAAAAGTTATCTATGGAAGGCTTTGGAGGTAGCTAAAGATGGAACTTTCTCTAATGTTTCGAGTGATGAGCTCTATGTAGAGGATCTTCATAAATACATCCATGTTACACTTACATAGATGGATCATAGCCACTTTGAGCAAGAGCAACTAGCCCTAATTAGATTAAATACAAACATAGGATTACACAAATGTTTATACCATTAATGTAGGATAGGTGACTCGAAGCTAGATATATGGGAGGATTTTCAAAAATTTTGTGAGAAGCATGCTTGGGTTAGGATGGTCTTGAGCTGGATCCACTTTGATTTCATGTATTAGACCAACCTTATTAAATCACAAAGAAAGCTATCAAAGTGGTGACCAAGTTGGGGGATCAAGGTTAGCTACTTGTAAAGAAGGTAAAAAATGAGCAATTCATGGCATTGAATGGAGCAGCATTTGATGGGAGGAATTATGTGGTGAGTGATATTACAAATCCTAGGGTTAGATATACGATAAAGGGAATTGAATACAAGACTTATTATACCAACAAGGAGAATTCAGCCACAGGGACATCAGTAATGATTGCATATGAGATGGCGGTGAAGTGAATGGAAAATAATGTGATTTGTGTGAAACCCTACAAGAAATGCAAGGGAGAGATAAAAATGCCTATTGTGAATTCTTCACTAGTTTTCAATTAGAAATGCAAGGGAGAGATAAAATCACTCATGATATTGTTGAAACATTTTGTCATTTATGTCAAGTTGCTTGAGAAGGGTCGATAGACTGGCAAGCACCTCAATATGTCTCCACGCGTCCTTGTTGTGTCAACCTTGTTTTTGTTGAAGGAGAATTGACATATCATGTGCCAAGTTAGATGTTATGCCATATCTATGTCGAAATGTCTATGGTCAAATGAGCTTGACTTTGAGTCTAACAAAGAGAATATTGCAATATTATAGTATCAATGAATAGATAATGGTAAATGTTATCGATTCTATTGTGGCGGTTGTTTGCAATATGAGGAATTTAATATTTCATCGTGTCCGACGACGACTTCTGATATTATGTTTGAGGGTGGCTTATGGTCTTGCTAGATTTATTTCTTTCACCATTTTTATCGATTATATAGAAGTTGTGATGTGTTTCTCTTCTAACACCATTTACTATCAACAATGAAGATGTTGAGGGCGGCTCATAAACATGGGGCCTTTTTAATATTTGCAGACTGCATAAGTCTTTGTGTGGGGCACAATTAATAGGAATACGATTGCTTCAATTCATTTGTGAGACGAGCTGTGTTCGTATGGGTAGTTGGGAAGCGATTGAAGCTTTAGTGTATGCGCTTGTGGCTAAATGAAGTGACCATAGATGTGGTATTTTATAATGTCATCGCTTTAATTTTTGACTAAGGCTCAGGCTACAATTTGTTTATGTGTGTGTAAGAGAGAAAGAGGACACAATTATTTTCAAATGTAATCACTTTCATTCTTCATGGCGGGAGATGAGTTTGTGGAAAATATTGTATTTGACGACATTCGTTTTCTGAGTTAAAGTGTGAGCATTAAAAATATTTTTGCTACCATTTTTTTCATGTGAGGTTGTAACGGTTGAAGTCATGAAGGTCGAGCAGTGTGCGTGGTGGTGTTGTGAGTGTCGTCACATGTCTCCATGTGAGAAAAATGTTTTTCTGTGCTAAGTCATGACATTAAATATGTTTGCGCTATCCCTTTGGCATTTGAAAAAATATTGAATTGATACTGTGGGTGTTAATACACATATTTGGGGCGTATTCTGTTTGCAAGGTTTGCAGTCAATGTGGGAGACGCGATTTAGAAATGGAACCCCATCACTTCCATTCATTTTTTTGAGTCGGGCTATGTATAGGGAGGGATGTGAGCCTCTCAGGCTAGATGTTTTACTCTCAGCTTGAATCGCAGCCTTTTTATATCTGATTTGTTCTGGAGAGTGTATTCAGGTGTGTGTGCTGTTGGAAGATGAATTCGCAGGTTCTTTTGAAAATGGTATTGGTGTGAAGATGTGTTGTACATGTGTGTTGGCGTGTGCGTGAGAAAGATTAGAGACACGACTTCAAGGTTTCACATATAGTTATTTATGCTGGTTGAATTCATGGTTGAGATGTTTTGAGTAGCAATTTGTGTGAAAAGAATGCTATCTTTATATCTTCAGGTGTGCAGCTTCAAACATGATATTGATTATTGATCAAAGAATGAAGAGGACATGTTGTCTTAGCACAGTTTCATTTTATGATTTTGAGTGGTTTTAAAGTGTTGTTTCAAATGAACGTGAGTTCTTGAGCAAAAGTTTTCTTAGTATTGAACATGATTTATATATGCAAACATGGTTCTCTTAGTCGATGTGTAGATTGTAGTTTGAAATCTGAGTTGCAGTATTGTGAAGATTTTTCAGTGAGTTGGTGCTCACTTTTGTAATCTAGGTTGGTGCCCTTTGAAGTGAATAAAAGCAATATTTTTCTGTGGTTTTTTACCCGAAAGGGTTTTCCACGTGATATCAGTGTTTATGGTGTCTAATGTTTGCTCTTACCGTTTTAATTTTTGATTCATATGGTTTTTAGTTTTAAAGTTTAAAATACTAATTCACCCCCCCTCAGTATTTACTGTGTGCTCTTCAGATATAGTAAGAAAATATTAGAAAAAAATTACCTTCATTATGGGCATGTATATATGGAGGTGGTAGAACCTAGGACATCAATGGTATTGTGGTCACCCTATGAAGTTTTCAGTGAGTTAAATGAACCAACTCACAAGCTTTGTTGGCCTTACCAATAGATTCTAAAGCGAAGAGATTTGGAAATTATAACGAATTTACAGAGAGGAAAACTAAATAAGAGACATAGGAGAAATTTTAGGAGAGCCCTAAAACAAAAATATTAGATTCACCATTTAGAAACTAAACAAGTGTTAGGGAAGGAAGAATTAGAAAAGAGATCTTTGTAGATTGAGGTAAGAAGAAAATTATTTGTAACACCACCGCAGAAAGATAAAGGAAAGCCAAACCTCTCAAAATATCCTACAAAAAATGCCATAGAAGCACTACTTAAGATGTGTGGAGATAGGCCCATCAAAGAAATTGAGACCAAAATGATAGGTACAAAGACCACTAATGGTGTCATTTGAAGAGGAGGAAGAAAGAAGAGAAAGTAAAGGAGAAACCTAGTAAATAGAATAAGATAGAAATACCCTTCACACTATTGAGAATTACAAAGAGGCAAGTTGAAAAGGAGAAAAAAGAAATAATGAGTGAACACGTTTTCTATAGAACTTTACAAAAGGAAAGCACTTGGAGATAGTGCACACATTTTCTACTACCATAGTTAATAAGAAAGTAAACCTTCAAGCAATGCTTAACTTCATTTCGGCAGGCCCTTATTGAATGTAGATATCATAGTTGAAAAATTCGGATTGGTCAATAACTTGGCATGCCCACCAATGTCCCCTTCGTAGGTGTAAGCAATTGGTGGTGACCCTTTAATGTAAGATTTCCTCTAGTTATTGAAAAACTTGATAACGAGTAACTCCTTGGGCTTGTTGGCTCATGAGTTTTTGAGTACCCAACGAGTTTGGCAACTATGGTAGATATAACTAAAAACTTTATAGAAGAATTGTTGGAAGAAATTAGAGGGAAAAGAGAGGAAGCAACTCAAATAGAGGAAATGCTTCAACATAATATTTTGGAATAGATTGCACAAGAGCTGAAATTGTCACCTAAGAGCAAAACACAATTAAGAGTTTTCTGAATATGGAGTCGAGATCAAAACAATGGGTTGATATTCTGTTATTACAAACGAAGGAGGCTAAAGAGCACTTAAAGGATGAAACTATTCAAACTACAAGGAAGACTATAACACTTTGTTTGTAGAAAAAGCCATAGAAGAAGTAAAATTACCAAAGGAACAAAGGGAAATATATTATGGAATAGACGGTATAGTCATAGAAGAATTAATTCAAGGCAATGTAGAGCAAGAATTGAAGAAAAGAAATGGTAAAGATACAAATGTGGGCCAACCAAGAGTGTTGGAAACAATAGGTGAAGATTAAGGAGTTAATGAGGAACAACTTGAGGGGGAAATGTAAAAGGTAGCAAGTGATGACAAACATGCAAGCCAAGAACAACCACTTCAGCATTATGCACTTTTCACTCTTGGAAGACGAGATTTGGGACCCCATGGATAAAATCAAGGAGTTCATTACATGGCAAAAACAAATTCAACTAACGGTTAGGCTATCACCAAGTATCATTACTACTATACCCTTAGGGTTACAGGTAGACTTGGCAGAAATATTCCCCATTAAAAAAATTGGGTTGGGAGATGTTTCAGAGTAAAGTTTGAGAAAGGATGTGTTGAATAAATACATTTCCATGGAGGAAGTAATGACAAAGATTGTGGATTCTATCCAACAACAATTTTTTAGACAGTTGTAGACTTTTCTTTGCTTTTGGAATAGAAATTGGAGGCAGCTATAAATACATTATCGACATAAATAGGGAGACATAAAATTTATGAATAGGAAAAACTTAATTAGATGAAAGCAAAATGTACCACAGAGTAGTTAGAGCTACACAAGGAAATCAAGGACAAAAAAAATACTTGTGGTAACATAAAGACACTTTATTAATTTTGTGTAGGTTGGCTTGCTTCCACAAGAGCTTTGAAGGTTCAATTAGATACCATTGAGAATCAAATTTTATAGGCTTTCTAAACACATGATGCAATAAAGGATGTTGATGCATGCACATTTTGAAACTTCACATACATAGCTGTAACAACTCTAGGATTAGTGTGCCAGGATAATAAGTCAAATGAAACAACTCAAATAAGTGGTTAGCGCAAATGCCAAGGCTTTTGACGGATGCAAAGTATATGGTTGAATCTATTGCACAAACTTTGTTAGTTGAGGTGGAAGATTTAACAGTAGAGCTCAAAGTTTAGGTGGCCACTTGCAAAAAGGTAATGTTAATTGAAATAACACATGCAATCAGCTTTGGGTTATCTACAATGATATACTACCTCAAGGGGGAAATTTTCCTTGTGGTACATGTGAATGAAGGTTGGAGCTAGTGGATTATTTTGAGTTCTGATAGAGGATATCCCATCCATAGTTTCAAATTGTTCTTTTTAGAGAAGTTGGTAGCCAACAAAGCCAACATGTCTTGAGGACAATACATGGTTTAAGCTAGGGAATGTTTTGGCAAGGACAAAGATGATTTTGAGATTCACAATAGTTTTGTTGAAAACTTGAAAAGGTGGCTAAAGATATTCCCTTTAGGTTGAAAACTTGAAAGGGCGGCCTAATGGAGGCAAATGGTAAATCCCCACAAGGGCACGAAATGTTGGAATTGAAAGGATCATAGTTGAGAGATAGGAGCAAGTAGAAGTCATTGTAGGATCAAGGAACAACATTGCAGTACATCAAAGGCTTTACAGTGACTCTAGAAAGGCACAACTATGAAGGAACAAGGCTAGGGACATGCCTCTATATCGAGTAAAGCTATAACAACATACATGTACCACACGATAAGAGAAATATGGAGAATAGAAGGGGTAGAAGAGACATGAATGTAAAGAGAGAATAAGATATGTAATGAGAGATATATGGAGGACATATGATGTTGTATTACATGTGTATGTGATGAATATATGAGAAGTTAATGAATATATGTGTGTTTTTTCTTTTGCAAACTTTGTAATCCTACCACATGTTTGGATTCTCTTATGCATCACACTAGGGTAAACACAACTCTAACATAGAAATAACTCAAATTGCTAGTCTACATTTTACTGTCATCATCTATTCTAATTTCTACGTCAACTTCTACTTTCTTTCTTGGACTTCTTTTCAATGTCCTTCACTTGTACCTTTGGATGCCTCAACATCCAAACTTGAGACATTTTCCATTCCACCTTTCTTTCCTTCACCTCATTTGCAAAATCTTCCACCACCTATTATTCTATTTCCAATTGTTCATTTTCTTGAATTTTCCCCTATCATTACTATTTACAATAATATATTACCTCAAGGGATTTTAGTTCCGACAAAATTTTCCCTATGGTATAGGTGAATGAAGGTTGGAGCTAGTGGACTATTTTGAGCTTTGATAGAGGATGCCCCATCTGTAGTTTCAGATTGTTCTTTTTGGAGAAGTTGTTAGCCAATAGAGCCAACATGTCTTGAGGACAAGACATGGTTTAAGCTAGGGAATGTTTTGGCAAGGACAAAGACGATTTTGAGATTCACAATAGTTTTGTTGAAAACTTGAAAAGGTGGCTAAGATATTCCCTTAGGTTGAAAACTTGAAAGGGTGGCCTAATGGAGGTAAATGGTAAAAATCCACAAGGGCACTAAATGTTGGAATTGAAAGGACCATATTTGAGAGATAGGAGCAAGTAGAAGTCATTGTAGGATCAAGGAACAACATTGCAGTACATCAAAGGCTTTACAGTGACTCTAGAAAGGCACGACTATGAAGGAACAAGGCTAGGGACATGCCTCTATATCTAGTAAAGCTATAACAACATACATGTACCACACTTCGAATAGGATAAGAGAAATATAGAGAATAGAAGGGGTAGAAGAGACATGGATGTATAGAGAGAATAAGATATGTAATGAGAGATATATGGAGGACATATGATGTTGTATTACATGTGTATGTGATGAATACATGAGAAGTTAATGAATATCTGGATTTTTTTCCTTTTGTAAACTTTGTAATCCTACCACATATGTTTTGATTCTCTTATGCATCACACTAGCATAAACACAACTCTAACATAGAAATAACTCAAATCACTATTCTACATTTTATTGTCATCGTCTATTCTAATTTCTACTTCTACTTCTACTTTCTTTCTTGGACTTCTTTTCAGTGCCCTTCACTTGTACCTTTGGATGCCCCAACATCCAAATTTGAGACATTTTCCATTCCACCTTTCTTTCCTTCACCTCATTTGCAAAATCTTCCACCACCTATTATTCTATTGTTCATTTTCTCAAATCGTCCCCTATCATTACTATTGTTTCTCCTAGACCTTCCAGAGGAATAGAGCACAAAATAGAGGTGTCATAATGGGTAAGCTCTGAAGTACCCACAAGGACTAAGCTTGTTCCTTCATATCAAATTGAGTTTACAACTTTTACTTCTATTCTTTTTGAATTAGAATCAAAGAGGTCAAAGAAGTTATCTCAGATGAAGAAGAGCACAAAAGGTCATTTGATTATTGAGACAACTATTCCTCCTAAAGGAAACGTACTCCAGGATGTTGAGCCTCTAGATTTCCAAGTGGTTGAGACTAATTTGGAACATGGTTTTGGCAAGGTGATATAACTTAATTTTGAGATAGTGTTAGAATCTTTCAAGGAAATAATCCTCAAGGATGGTGAGGATTAGGCTGCCCTAAATGTTGAAAACAAACAACTCAAGAGATTCATTGCTCGTCTCCTATAGCCTGTACGGATCTCCATAGGATCTTTAACATAGATTTTACATTCTATGGATCAGCAAATGTGTTTAGACCAGCTAGTTGCACATTGAAATAATGTGAAGTGGATTAATACAATTTGTCAATAGGGGTCAAATGTGCTGGATAAGTTGTGTTTTGTTGGCCAGAGCAGAAATTTTAAGGCATGAGATTTCATAACTGAAGTGTGATATGACGAGTAGGGTTTCCACCTACAAGAGCTTCATAGAAAAAATTTAACATGCTCATACTCTTGGGTCTCTGAAATTAATTGAGATGGATGAAGTGGCAATTGTAAGAGAGGATCAAACATTCATTTGGACACAATTGTATAAGTTTCTGGTTTGACTTCTTGATGAGGCCACCAGCATATTAGGAGGCCCAAAGGGTAGGTTGGACGAGATTAGATAACAAGCCGATTCTTTTGTGGCCTCTATTTCATGTACTTTCATTGAGAAGGATGACATAGCAGTTGTATGTGATGAAATACAAGCTGAATTTCAAAGACTGATAAAGGACACACTTGAAGGGACTCAACATGCTGAGAATATGGATGAGTTTTCCTCCATTGCCAGAAATGTCTAGGATGGAGAGGAGATGGCTAGGATTGATACATTGATTATAGAGAACAACTTCATATTAGACGTTTAAGTTATTTGGATGGGTTCAAGACCACCACTTAATAGATCATGAGTCCAAAGTTTCACTAATAGATTTTAGAGGGTACATGATAAAGAGGATGTTGCTATTGTCGTCATTTTGCCGAGCCCGTTAGGTGGGTTTCCAAAGTCATTGTGGATCAACTATTTTTAGATGACCTTCTAGAAGATTTACATGTGGAGACTATATTTTTGGCATAAATCTATTTCAAGATTTCTGATTTGGGATTTGTCTTTGAGGATAAATTTGTATTGAAGACTTGCTTTATGTGCAAACAAACTATTTTTAGTGTAGAAACTACAATATGCTTTTTATATATTTTGAATAAATTACATGCAAAAAGCTTGTAAACACTTATAAATAAATGCTATTGGCAATTAAATTTTAAACACAATTTGATATGCTATTTGCTTCTAAAATTGTTGTTTAAAGCTTACTTATGTGATTTTGAGAATTTTTTTATGAGTTGAATATTGCTTGACAACTAAGTTATCAGTTAGGATTTGGGTACAAGGGTTTTGGTATGGTAAGACATCAATTTCTTTTTGGAGTTAGGTTTAGTTTGGGTATGTTTGTAAAAAAATGAAAAAATATATAAAAATCATAAATATATACATATTTGCAACCTAAAAGCAGGAATTAAGTTTAGAATACCACACACATGCTTATAATAAACAAAACTGCCATAAAATTAAAAATACTACTTTGATGTCTGTTTGTCAAAATCAAATGTCATGATGGATACTCATTGTTCAATATTAAAAACAATAAAATCAACAATCAATGTCATATAGATCTTCCTAAAGATCAACGCCATCGTCATTCCGATGTAGTTGTAGTAATGGGTCAAATGAACAATTAGTTACTACATGTGCAAAGTACAAAATGGAAGACACAAAGTTGCTTTAGAGAATTAATGTCATGATTGTCATAAAATGTATCATTACAAAATTCTTGGGTACTCATTAATAGCAAGTGACAACATAGATGTATGAAGAATATCTACAACATGAATTCATTAGTAGTCAATGATCGCCATCAACCAGTTCAATTCATAGTTGGGCAACTTCTTCCTCAGAGCCATTGTATGCATGAACAACCTACTCAATGCATAGTTTGTTAATACCCAATTTCCCATACTAACTCATTCTAGCATCCATTGCCAACAACTCATCCTTTGATTTTTTGCACCTCTTAGGGAAATTGCACCCTCTTTATTGTGGTATGGTTTCCAAGAGTATCATGCACAAGACAATTCACCTTCCAAAGCAATCGATTAAACTTCCAATGCACTATTGAATGAAACAAATGACAATTGTCAACAATTTGGCACATTAACAAGGCGACAATTATTATATATTGACAACACATCACCAAAAATGTGTGGGAACAAAGATGATGCGAAAACACTCAAGATGTGTGGGCTTAGGATCAAACTATGCCCTCAAGGGATATGTGTGGACAACCATTTGTGCTCTTGAAAGAATCCACCCACAAAAACAACAAAGAGACAAAACAATGCATGCAACCAAAAAATTGTGTGATTTTGTACCCATACAATTTTTTTTTACTATGTCAAGTTCCATGCTAAAATTTGTTGTTTATTGATCAAATTGTAAGTTGTGTTTCAAAACTTTTTTAGTATGCTTTGTCTTGTCATTTTTTCACCCTTTTCTGAATAATTCATAGGATCATGGAATTAATCTCTCAAAGATATTTGTCATAGTGAAGAAAAGAGGTTGCTATTGAAAAAATTTGCTAAGACAGAAGATTACTTCGTACTTAATGAATAATAACGAGTTTAGTTTTTAAAATCTGAAATACAATGTAGAGGTGTGCACTTGAGTGAAGGGAAGTCAAGAATTCAATAAAGAAGTGTGGACAACTATTAAAAGAAAGCTCAAGTGTGAAAATGTACTCATAGGGGCACACCTGTCCAAAGGAGGTATTCATGGTTGAAAATTTTGAAGTATAATGGTCAAGTGTGCAACTAGAGACAAAAAATAAAAATATTGAGTCTCAATAGTAAGGGGTATGTTCATGTCTAAAGAAGTGTGGGAAGTGATCTTAGGCACATGTTTGGTTATGGGGAAGAATTATCATGAATACACACTTGATTTAAAGGGTCTAGTTGTGAGGTGCACGTGTCAGCATGAAGGGCACACCTCAACATAGGAATAATCAAAGTCCAAGTCACATTATTAGGCGCACATTTGGATTGTAGACATGTACCTCATCAAAAATTGATTGAATTTCAAGATTCAAAGTTTAAAGGCTCATGTATGGGCGTGCCCCTAGAGTGTTGGTGCATGCCTCCATAAAGGAAACTCGATTTCAAAATCAGATGAGATCGTAGTGTTAAGGTGAAGATTGCATCTAATTTGAAATTCTTATTAGTGGTGTGTGTGAACTAGAGGTGCAAGATTGAAAGAGGTAAGGACCAAGTTTCAAAAAAGCATTAAGAGCTGGCATCCAAACAAGAAGTGTGCCTCTAAAATGGAGAATTTGATTTCAGATCATAGTTCAAAACATTTCAAAATGGTGCATGCACTTACATAAAGGAGGATCAGATCCAACTAAATTGTTTGATGTATGCACTTGATGATGAAGTTTGAAACACACTTCATGAAAGAAATGAAGGACAATATAAAGGTGGCAGCTTGGGGAGCAGGGGCACACCTTAATAAAGATAAATTTGATTTCAAATTCAAAGGTTGGAGCATAGCAAAAAATTTCTTTTGGGCAAAATGTCAGCAAATCAGAAATATAAGATTTTTTCAAAAAGTTGGGATTTAATTGGGAAAATTCTGGATTTAAAAATAAAGCGTAAAAAAAGGCAAAATAAGGAGAAAAACTTGCTTTTAAATTTTTTTAAAGGCATTTCAATAGCACAGAGATATAGAGAGCAAATAAAATTGAGATTTGAGCCCATGAATTGTGGGATACAGATTTTTGTCAGCTATGTTCATATCACTGATTACATTGCATTGAACAATTTTTACTTCATAGTGCATAAATAATAACTAGATGTAATGTCCCCGTTTTTAGCACTTCACTTTTCAGTGATTGATAGCCTATTCCCAGTGTGTTGTCGGCTAGTCAGTGGCAAAATTAGGGTTTCGCGTTTTGGAGGATGCTTTTGCTCGAGGTTGGTTGTTTTAATGGCGGATTCTTTCTGGGTTTTCAGAGAGCTTCGCAGTGGTATGTTTTTCTTGGCATTCCGAGCACTTTCTGGAATTTACTATTTTTAGTAAATTCTATTTCTGGCAGTGGTCCTGTTGGTTTCGGCACGGTTGGCTTTCTACTTCAGACTGATCAGTTGGCTTATTCATTTTTGGCTTTGGGGCACAATTGGAGAGATAAGTCGAATTATTTCAATTAAGTCATGTTTTAATGTTATATTTTAACATTGACCCCCTTGGCCTAGCAACTTCACTTTAAGTTGTTTTTAAAAGATGTTCTTTTTGGGTGGCGCTTCATTGAAGGAAACTAATTATATTTCTTATAAAGAAGTTTAATTCAAGCATAAATTGGATGCCAACTTCAAGGAAGAAATAAAGTGATATTAAAAGTCAAAGTTGTGCTTGGGAAAGTGGGACGCCACCTATTGGAGAATTAGGGTTTGATTCAAAAAAGAAGATTAGGGTTTCGAGACGGGTCAACTAGAAATTATAAAAGGAAGCCATTGGTTCTCTTTGAATCATCTTTTGTCTACAGGAATGTTATGCTGCCAGATTGGCTTTGGGATTGCTTCGAGGAATGAAGGCCTCCTAGCTTGGCTCTTCTTCTTGCTTGAAAAACAGCAACTAGTTGAGAGGTTTGAGTGTTATTGATTTGTTTTTTCAGTTATAGTTGGTTTCCTATCCTTTGTAGTTGAGTTTTATCATTTCCTGTCAATTCCAGAGTTGCTGGTCATGACTGCTGAATGTGTATTTCTGCTCACAAGTCTCAAATCTTAAACATTCTCATTCTGGGTATTGTCTCATTGTGTTTCCCTGTTAGAGGCGCCCCTTCATGAATATTTGCAGATTTTAATACGAAGTTTATGATTTTATAATGCAAATTCGTCATTCCTTGAAGGCCGTACTTTCTGGAGTGCCTTGGGATTCGTGTCAGTAATTAATAACCACTTTTAGATGCCATTTCTTATTACTAAACTAGGCGCCATCTTCTTGAGGGTCCTTTGCATCAAATTTGAGATCATTTGGGTGGGAAATGAGAGAGTTATGAGCATTTTGACAAGGATCTGTGTTGCTGGTTATATATTTTAAAGTGCAGGTCTGTCATAATCTGATTTGAGAAATCTGCATTCTCCTTCTTGGATTGGTGTTAGGAAAGCGTTAAAGGCTTTGTAAAAGATTCCTTGTTGTTGCAGCAATTTGAAGAGCTCTAATACTTGATCTTGCAGGCATTTAAATATTCATTGTAAGCTGAACAGTAGTACTGTCAGCATTTCTCTCCGTCTTACTTTATATTCTGTATACGCTATTGTATTTCTTTATATCTCCGTCATATGGTAGCTCCCATTCCGTCTCGGGTTGGAAAGCACATTCTTGACGTCGAGTACTTCAGCATTCTAGCTTATTTCCCTTATTAGCATTGTAATTCTTAACACTCCACCATATGGTCGCCTCCTTTCCATACTGGATTGGGTAGCACATGCTTGGTGTTGAGTTTGTTTTCAGTACTTGTAGCGTAGAAGATCCTCTGACCATATGTTCGTCCTTCGCGGACACATTCTTGGTTAGAGTTACCTTCAGTTGCATTTTGTTTAAGGCACTGACGATCCTCTTGCCATATGACAGCCTCTCTCTTGTTGAGATTGAGTGCGCATTCTTGGCAACGAAGTTATTTGTAATCTGCTGGTTTGATTTATCTAACCCTAACGGGTGCTCTCTGCATTGTTGTGTACTTGGTAAAAATTGAAAAAAATTGGCTCTATTTTCACAAATAATAACTAGATGCCAAAAGTTTTTAAATTTTCATTTACAATCTACTTTGTACAAAGTAAACCTACATATTGAGTACAAGGGTTTCATAAAAATGAAGAAATATTTATTGCTATACATTCAATCAAAACTTGACTATCCTTGAAAATAATCAATATCTGTATCTCGAAAAACAAAATTATCAATACCTATACTAATACTAATTTAATCTTGCAACAGCTACTTAACTAGGGTTTTCAACTAAGCCATTGCAATAATTTTTGCTGCAATTTATGCAATCAACTTTTAGCATTAATATCACCAAAGCTGGTTGTTGCAAATGCATGTGGAGGCTTTTGGGAAATTTTAGACCATGAACTTCAATACATTTAAAGACACTTTTCTGTCCCGATTCGGCAGTTTTCCCGTTTATTTAATGAAATTGCCAAGTGCATTTTTGTAGCAACTACTATAAAATGTGCTTGATAGTTAACTTGATCTGCATTAAGCCTTTCATTATCCTTTATATCTTTTGTTATTATTAGAAGTAAGATGTCAAAATATTCAAATTTTCCTTTCTGGTGCAAAACATTTTTAAGAATGAGCATCTTGCAAGAAGCTGACACAAAATCTAAGAAATAGAAGATGAAAATTTAGAAATATTCTAACATGAACAAGAAGAGGTTCCAAATTCAATTTTTGCATGGAAGTGGAAACAATTCTAGTTAACGAGAGAAACACCTGAAAAGAAAGTTCATAAAAAGCATAGCTTTCAGGCTTTGGTAGAATGAGAGAGCATATGAAATGCTTCGGGGAGAAGTGGATGTTGAAACTTACATATTTTTAGGCAAATAAAATTCAGATCAACCTTCAAAGGAAGATCAACCAACGAATACTGAATGCAAGCAAAAACAGTTAAAATAAGGTTGCCAAAGAAACTCTGAACATCCTTTGGTAGCAAAAAAAATAATAGCTCTTGAAAACAAAATAATCAATACCTATATTAAATCTTTATCTATGTATTTGCATTTATTCTTCTCCTTAATTGGGAGGAGAAAACAAGATTTTCCTTTGAGAAAAGCTAGTTCTAACTGTCAACTGTTATGCTACCATATTGTAGAAAAAGCTAGTTCTAAGAAAACTCCGCAGTCATTGAAGCCAAAGAATCAGATAATCTTTGACTTCAGTCTCTAAAATAGTTTGAAAATAGTTATAAGTAATAGATAGAACTTAGAACTAACTGAACTCTGTTTATCCAATTATCTGATTGTCTCTAAATTAGTTCGAAAATAGTAATGGGTGGACTGATATATAGAAGGAAGTCAATGAGAGTTAAATATAAAATGCATGTAAATGATGTCCTTTAAATAATTGAGTTACCTCTGTTTATCTGTCTGACAGCCAGCCTCCAAGGAAGTTGATGAGAAATGCAGGTCACAAACGAAACTGCAGAGAATTAGAAACAAAGGAGGAATTTGTTGCTGCCAATATCTTCCCTAACGTGTGTTAAGACACCTAAAACATCTTCCAAATGTGAAAATAACAATGCCAAATCTGTCCTACTAAATAACAATAAATATTGGAAACCCTAAACACAAAGGAAAATTGTGGAATGCTGTTGAAAATCACATGTAATTGAATGCATTTAGATTGGAAAAATTCAGTCAACAAATATTGACCCCAATTTTTTAATCCAATTCGCCTGTGGGTTTGGCCAGGATCCTTCATTTTTGGGTCTGATTCGCCTAGGCAGAACCCAAGAGAACCCAAGCAGAACCTAGACCGAACCTAGGCGAACCAAGACAGAACCCGTGTGCCTAGGCATCCAAAAAGTGTTTTTTTTGAGCATTTTTTTAATGTTTTATGGAGTTTGACTTTGACTCACGCCCAAGGGAACCCTAAAAGTGACCTCTAAATCACTCTAAACACCTAAATTACCTCATTCTTATTCATATGTTTTGCAAACAAGCATTTTCATTCCAAGAGGCCGAGCTTTCATTTTTGCTTGTTGGATTGAAAGCAGATTGTGACACAACTTTCTTTTTTCAAAAATTGTTCTGCATCATTGAACTGAGAATTTATTACACACCTATAGAGAGCCAGAGGAATACTACAAACTAAAACACATTACACTTCTGTTCTCACTGACTTGATGTACTCTCCAACATCTCTCTTCTCTCATGTGGAGAGTTAAAACTGTTTGGCCATGCCTTTGCATCATTAGGGAAGTTTTGCTCTTTTGACAATGTCAAAAGCATGGCTGCATACAGATTAGGCAAAAGACCTTTCCTTTTAGATTAGCAATGCATGGAAGATTCAAAAAGTATCCTTGATATTACAAAAAGATACGTGTTTATACACTTCAATTGTGCAGTCACCCTTTGGTTCTTTCAAAGAAAAATCTGCCTATGCCACTGTTACACTGCACAGGTAAACCAGATTTGTATTGTGGAGCTATATTAAACTACCACTCTCAAGACCAATGCAACAATGATCCAAAATAATGTTTGAGACTGCAAGAAGACATCAAAATGGCTAGTGTACTAAACAAATTGTCAAATTCTTATGATTTCTGAAGAATGCTGATAATTCTACTCAGTTGGCTTCTTTTTTCAAATCATACAAATTGAACCCTGACATCAATAGACTCTGTATATCAAGCTACCACAATTCAAGTTTCAATGATGAATATTTATCATGCATGTTTTAAATAACATTCAAGTTTATGTTGGTTTTGTTGTTTATATGATGTTATGTGATATTCTAATTCTAATTCATGATTCTAGGCTGCATATATATATTATTTTTACATGCTTTTTGTACTAACGAACCCAAAACAAACTGAACCTGCCCCCCCCCACCTCACGCCTCCCCCCCCAAAAAAAAATAAAAAATTAGCCGAACCGGCAAACCAAACCCCCAAACCCAAAGCCGAACCTGAACCAGTACTAGGACTGGCTGCTTAGTTTAGGGGTCTATCTTTAGATCTCTTGTCATGTGAGAGATATGACATTTAAGTATTAGTTTGTAATAATTTTTACCATCGATCTAATTGATGGTTTCATGATTTTAGATTTAGTTTCAGTGGATAGGAATTTTATAATAAAACTTTCAAGTAGTTATTCTTAAGAGTAGAAGTTATGGTTAGTTTTTAATTATATTTTTCATGCAATAGCTTTGTAAACCTTATAAATAAGTGTAATTTACATGTAGATTCTTTATGATAATTTTCATGCCTACTTTCTGCCAAAATTGTTGTTCGTTGAGTATTCATCATTATTAATCAAGAATTCGCTATTTATTCAATAGAATTTAGTAATGCCTATCATGCTTCCTAAATTGCTATTGAGATGTTTTGTGTTGTTTGTTATGTATGCTAAGGTGGATCAAATTACTTCTAGCAAGCTTGTGAATTTTGTTTTGCAGTTTTGCTCAAAGTTGGAGAATGTGGCTTTGTAATGATCTCTTAGTTTAATTTACCAAAGTGTTTGTGTCTTTGTTCTTAAACCTATTCAATCTTGGTGTACTTGCACTACTTAGTCTTTGCTTTTTATTGAATAGCATAAATGTGTAGTAATCATTGGGGTTTTATTTTTAGTTAAAAAACATAAAAATCTTTTCCCTCGAGTTGGATTGCACATCACCCCTTTTTCCCTAGGTGAATCCAAAAATATACAACTTTAATTTTATTTGGCATGAGTGTGAACCACCCCTAAAAATATTGTACATATTGTGCAGATTAGGCTATTTTTTGTTAATGAGGAGCTTCACCCTCTAATTCGAAGACTAGTTCTACTACACATCTATTTTGTTTTGTGTTGCAGTAAAAGGTGCAACTTTATAGATTGAATGACCCTTGAGATGTTCTTGCATTAGACATCCTAGGTAACAAAATTTGTGTTGAAAAGATTGATCAAGCCACCCAAGTCGGCTTAGTTTTGCTTCAAAAATCTAGGAGTCTTCTTTTGGTCCCTTACTCTCCCAACATATGAGGTATTCTTTATACTCGTTTCTTGTCTTCTTCATAATGTGTTTGAAATTCACGCTATTTCATTTCTTTGCTTTTTTAGAATATGTACCTTCCAATTCATCTCTTACTACTCTTGTGTGCTATCTTCAAATTGTGCACGTGATAATATAGATTGGAAACGTTGAATATCGGTGAGATATCAATTGTTCTAGGCAACTCAATTTCGTATGCATCATCTTAAAACTTGTGCAAAAGTTTGCAAGAATCAATATTCTTGGGCTTCAATTTGTTATATGTTCTACATGAGAACCTTTCCTTCAATATATGTGCCATGACTAACTATCCCTCAAAGTAGGTCTTTTGCTTTGGATGCTCATTTGCACACAACTTATATTTCATGTTGTTCTCTTGCCAAGACTCCTATTGACAACGTTGGGTTGACCATCTATCTAAGAATGGCATGCAAAGTTGTAGTTCAATTGTGTGCTCAACTTCTTCCACAATGTGCACAAAAAATCCCTGAGAAACTTAGGATCATTATTTGAAATGATACTTTGTGGCAACCCATGTAATTTGACTACCTCGCAAAATAAATCAAGTATCTTTGAAGCATCATTCAACATTTGACAAGGAATGAAATTTGCCATATAATAAAATTTTTCAACATCTATGAAGATAGAATCATTACCTCTCTAAGTGCATTGTAATATAAGGAGGAAATCCGGAGATGGTTCCTCCCATGACTTATCTAGTATATACAATGGCTTTAAAAACTATTGTTTCAGGACACTCCCTTCGCAACTTGACATATTCTACATCTTTTTGTAAACCTCTTCACATTTATATGCAAACATGGTCAATAGCAACTTTCCTCTAGCATTGCCCATGTATTATCTATACCCAAATGTCCTCCAAGTCCACCGCTTTGTAACTCTTGAATGAGATTCTCTCATTGAATTGTGTATAATGCATACCTGCTGTTGCTAAAAACAAGTATCCTTCCTAAGCAAGGAAATCTTCATATAGGCCTCAATCTCCATCCTTATCTAGTATATACAATGGCTTTAAAAACTATTGTTTCAGGACACTCCCTTCGCAACTTGACATATTCTACATCTTTTTGTAAACCTCTTCACATTTATATGCAAACATGGTCAATAGCAACTTTCCTCTAGCATTGCCCATGTATTATCTATACCCAAATGTCCTCCAAGTCCACCGCTTTGTAACTCTTGAATGAGATTCTCTCATTGAATTGTGTATAATGCATACCTGCTGTTGCTAAAAACAAGTATCCTTCCTAAGCAAGGAAATCTTCATATAGGCCTCAATCTCCATCCCAAGGTTGTATGCATGAGCACCATATGTGTGCAAATTCTAGATTTGTGCTAGACAAACTCTTCATTCTCTCCATGCCATTATTACCACAATTATTGTGGACAAAAATGCTTGCCTCCTTAGTGTCAACAACTTTATTGGTTGTTCCAACTCTATGCTTAACCACAAAAGAGTAACCTTGTAGATATTTTACCTACCTCATGTGTCTCTGATTTAGCTTTGCTTGACTATTGATGAATATCAGTGCTTGGTGGTCAGTCTACAACACAAACTCCTTGGGCAGCAAGTAATGGCCCCACTTGTGCAAAGCTTGAACAATGGCATAGAATTCCTATTCATGGATAGAGTATTTCTGCCTAGCCTCATTCAATTTCTCATTGAAATGCATGATTGGCCTACCTCTTGGTTCACGATTGTTCCAATTAATTTTCTATTGGCATCACAATCAACTTTATTTTTTGAAAATTTAGGGGTGTAGGTATTTGCTCCTCTTTCACCTTTTTCAAGAGTTGAAACTCTTGACAACAATAGCTGTCCACTCAAATACTCCCTTTAACATGTAGCGTGTCAAGGGTGTGCATATACCATTGAAGTTCTTGACAAACTTCCTATAGAAGATCTCCAATCAATGGAAACTTTGAACTTTTGTTACACTCTTTAGTTCCAGCCACTCAACAATTGTGTGGACTTTCTTTGGGTCCATACACAATCCACTTTAGATATGATGAGTCCCAAGTATGTTAGCTTCTTCAAGAAAATGCACTTCTTTAGGTTCACGTGCAACTTTTCATTCCCTAAGCATGCAAAGATCTACAAAATATGTGCAAAATACTCCTACCTTGTCTTCCTAAACACCAAAATGTCATCCAAATATATGACCATAAATTTGCCTAAACACAGCTTCAAAATTTCATTCATTAAACTCATGAATGTGGTTGACTCGTTTATCAACCCCAATGACATTACTAACCATTTGTACAAGCTTTCCTTTGTTTTGAATGTGGTTTTGCACTCCTCTCATATTTTGATCTAATAATATTTGCTCTTGAGATCAATCTTCAAAAAGTATTTTGCACCATTGAGACAATCCATTAGATCATCTATATGTGAATGGAAACTTGTACTTGATTGTGATCTTGTTGATGTCGTAGGAGTTTGTACACATTCGCCATTCTCCACGCTTCTGCACAGTTTCTGCAAATTCTATGCAAGGGCTCATACTTTCTTGAATGAGACCTTATTCCGATAACTTTTATCTGAAATGGTAATTGATTATTGTATTTAACAAAGGAGAGGAATACTCCTTTAATAATAAATTACAAGACGATGTTTCTAAAAAGAAACAAACAACAACTAAGTAAATAAAAGAAGTTGCTAAAATAAACTGAAAGCAAACTAAACTTAACTAAGATGACCATTACGCTAAATATAACAATATTATTTTAATACCCTCCCTTAATGGTCATTCTACTAACTACACCAAGTTGACCCCTAAATTTTACAAATTTGTCTGGACTAAGGGACTTGGTGAGAATGTCTGCAATCTGATCCTCGGTTGGAACATACTGCAACATCACTAGTCCATCTTCAACAAGTTGTTGGATGAAGTGACAATGAAGCTCTACATGTTTGGTGTGCTCGTGGAAGTCTGGATTCTTGGCAAGCTTTAGCACCCCTTGGTTGTCACAAAACAAGGGCGAAGGCCTTGCTTGAGATATTTTCATGTCATAATGCATCCTCCAAAGCCATATTGCCTCACATGCTGCCTTAACTGTTCCTTGATACTTTGCGTTTGTCGAGGGAAGAGCTACTGCTTGCTGCTCCTTATTGGTCCATGTGGCTGCACCCGTACCAAGACTGCAAACATACCTAGAAGTAGACTTCTTGTCATCAACAAAACTTGCCCAATCTGAATTTGTAAAACCAACCAGCCTCGGATCTTTGCGTCTACTATACGAAATGCTAAAGTCAGATGTCCCTTTCACATATCTCAGCACTCGCTTTGCTGCAACCCAATGTTTTGCCTTAGGGGAAGTCATGAAACGAGAAGTGTAGCTCACAGCATAACTGAGATCAGGTCTAGTGGTAGTAAGATAGATGGGGCTGCTCACTAGTTGCCTAAATGTTGACTCATTCATCACTGGTGAGTCTGATTTGGCTGAAAGTTTCAGCCCCTTCTCCATGGGCGTAGATGGGATTTTGCAATTTGTCATCTTGAACTTCTCCAACAAACTCCTAGCATAATTCGATTGAGAAATGAACATACTGCCACCTGTTTGCCAAACTTTTACACCAAGACAATAATGCAAAAGACCAAATCTGTCATATCAAATGCCTGACACAAATTCAACTTGATTTGCTCAAGCAAATGTAGCCCACTGCCAGTAATGATGATATCATCCACATAGATGACAAGAAGAATGATATTGCTACCAATGCTCTTGACATATAAATTGGCATTTGAGGGACTCCTAAAGCCCCTGTGCAACCAAATACTTGTCAATCTTCAGGTACCATGCCTTGGGAGCCTGCTTTAGGCCATAAAGAGCCTTCAACAATCTACATACCTTGTGCTCTTTGCCTGCAACCTTGAAACCAGGAGGTTGCATCATGTAAACCTCTTCCTCCAAATCTCCATTGAGGAAGGCACTCTTCATGTCCATTTGGTGGACCTTCCAGCCAAACTGTGCTGCAATGGCTAGGACAAGTTGGATGGTGCTCATTTTTGCTGTGGGTGCAAAGGTCTCCTCATAGTCAATGCCTTCTCTCAGCGAGAACCCTTTAGCCACCAACCGAGCTTTGTATTTATCAAGTGTTCCATTAGATTTGTAGAGCCATTTGCAGCCAATGGGTTTCTTCCCTGGTGGAAGATCTGACAGAACCCAAGTGTTGTTTTTCAAAACACTATGAAGTTCAGATTCCATTCCCTTTGCCCATTCAGGTTTACCTTTTTCCTCCGAATAGTCCTAGGGCTCATAAACACTCTGAATGTTGGTCATAAGAGCAAAATCCACTGCATTCTATTTTCTCTTGCCTCTAGATAATCTACCTTCAACAAGCTCATCATCGCGGACATCACCATTGAGCTTCGTCCACCACTTAAGACAAGGAGGAGATGCATCTTCTTCCAAATTAGGATGATCATCATGAGTTGGGCTGCTTGGAATGAAGTCATTTGGATGCTGATCTAGGTTGTCTTGAGGGAAATCTACTAGTATAGGGTCATGCCTTGGAGATTCCACAATCTCAGAATCATCAAACTCTCTCCTTTCAGGTGGAGCTAATGAAAGCCTAACACCCAAATCCTTAGTCTTCAGAGGCTGATCCTCAGGACTCTTGATGGGAGAAGTGAGTTGAAAGGGCCCACCTTCATTAAAAACATCCCTTTTGAATGTCAAATGATCAGTGTCCACATCAATCAACCGATAGGCCTTATGATTGTCACAGTATCTTGTTAGCATCAACTTCTAGCTTTCAAAATCTAGCTTGGTCCTCTTTGCATCTGGAATCCAAACATATGCAGTAGAACCAAAAATCCTGAGATGGCTGATTATTGGTTTCCTCCCAGACCATGCTTTTTTCTGGGGTCATCTTCTTGACGACTTGTGTAACATACACTGCTTCAGCCCAAATTTTCTTGGGAACATTTTTGTTCTCCAGCATACAATGAGCCATTTTTGTAATTGTATGGTTTCTCCTCTCAACAACTTTGTTCTGCTGAGGGGTGTAGGGTGTGGTAAGCTGAAGCTTGATACCGTGTTTAGCCCAAAAGTCGGTGAATTGGTTGGAACAAAACTCACCCCATTATTTGACCTAAGAGTCATGATTTGACATCCTAACTCTTTTTCAACTAATGATTTAAACTTCTGAAATTCATTAAACACATCTGATTTTCCCTTTAGGAAATACACCCACATTTTCCTATTGAAATCGTCAACAAATAACAAAAAATACCTAGCGCCAATGACCAATGCAGTATTCATTGGTCCACAAACATATGCATGAACCAGCTATAGGAGCTTGGATGCTCTCCAAGATTGTCCGTCTGTAAAAGTAGTGTGATGCTGCTTCCCTGCTTGGCAAGCTCCGCATACTCCATGTGTCTGCTGCTGAATCTTAGGTAAGCCTTCGACCAAATTCTCTTGAGCTAGCTGAAAGAGGTAGGCTATGTTGAGATGCCCATACCATTGATGCCAAAGAGTGCTGATGGATGAACTCTTTGCAGCCATTGCATGCTCCTGAGACTCTCTAGTATCAATCAGCCTATAGAAGCCATGATCCTCGAGCCCAACTGCAACTGTTTTCTTGGACTCCTTATCAACAATGCGACACTTATGTGAACTGAAGATAATGTCCAACTTTGGACAATGTTGCATAATCTGACTCACAAAGAGCAAATTGAGCTCCATGGCCAAAACATAGTATACATTGAGAAATATGAGATTTCTCCCACCAGATGTAATCTGAACGTTGCCTTTGCCAACAACTGTATACTCTTCACCACCGCCAAAGATGATGTAATCGGAGCAAGCCTTATACTTCATGAACCAATCTCTCATGTGTGTGAAATGTTGAGATGCTCCAAAGTCAATATATCGCTCAAATTATTTGACATGATTTGCTAGTCTTTTGGCCATTAATGCATGAAAGGAAGATTCCTGCTTAGAATGCTCTGCAACAAGGGCCTTCTGTTGAGACCCTCCCTGGTTGGATTTATAATCAACCAACCGTTTCCTGCAATGTTTCTTCATATGACCAATCTTACCACAATAGTGACATGTGATAGACTTCTTGGAGCTATCCTCAGATTTGCTTTGTCCTTTCTGTTGCTGAGAGGACTTGCCTTTGCCTTTATCTTTGGCAATAAAGGCCTATTCAACACTGGGTGTGTCGTTGTTGCTCCCAAACTACTTCCACCTATCCTGCTGCAAGAGCTTGTTGCATAGGTCATCAAACTTCAAGTCAACATTAGTGGAGGTAATGTTCAGAGTTTCAATGAAGTGCTCGTAGGATTGTGGTAAACTTTTCAGTGTGATAACCACCATATCCTTTTCTTCCATCTTGCGACCAATGGCCTCCAGTTGATCGCGAATGTCTTTGATCTTCATGAGATGATCTTGCAAAGACATCTTGTCATCCATCATAATGGAGAACAACATATTTTTAAAGAAGAACGCTCTGCCCTTGTTTGAGGTTTCGTGCAGATCCTTAAAGTGTTTCCAGATCTCTGCAGCAATCTTGCCAGATGGTATTTTTGGAAGCACCTCATCGGTGACAGATAACTTGAGAAGCATAACCGCTTCTTGATTACTTCTATCATATTTGTCCTGGTCCTTTCCCGCAATTGTGGGACGTGTTTCTGTACCCAGAACAATTGGATCTAGACACCAGTACCCGAAAATGGTGAGCATCCTTTGTTTCCAGGTATTATAATTTTTACCGTTGAACCTTTGGCTACTTTCCAACATGATGTTGGTCAAAGACACCACCCCTCCTGTTTTCCAAAGGCACAAAAATTGAGGTAATCAGCTGGCATGAATATTGAGGCGATCAGCTGGCACAAATCCCACGATTTTTTAAAAATTGTTAAAAAAAGCCAGAGGCTGGAAACCCATGATTTTGTCCAAAAACCGAGAAATTTTTTTGCAAAAAATTAAATACTCAGATCTGAATCTCTAGGCACTGGAAAGAGGGCGCGGTTTCTAAAAATTTCCGTCAAAAAATGGTAGCTTAAAAAAAATTGATTTTCAGAAACCTGCAAAAAAAATCTGTTTTTTTTTTTCAGGTCGCTGGCTGCGAGTTGCAGAAAATACAGAAGAAAACTGGCCGCAAGCAGAAAACCCTGGCAATTTTCAGATTCGCGTGCCAAAGACTCTGATCATAAATCACGTGAAAAAGAATGGTAGGTCGCGATTTTTGCAGAGAATAAACGCAGACCCGTTGCGCACCAGAAATCATCCAAAAAAGGAAGAAAACACTTCGATTTTTAACGGAACATGCAGAAAAAAACGCATGCAGACTAACCCCACGATCTCTGCAGAAAATCCACTGAAAAAACCCAGACATGGAGACTTGAAATCACACAGGAGAAACCTCAGATGGGTTGTGATTTTTAGCACAAAAAAACCACGGTTTTTCCAGATGAACAAGCACTATTTCTCCTTAAAAAAAATACCTGTGATTTTCAGAGAGAATAAATCTGCGATTGTTTCCGTAAACCCTCACGATTTTGCTGCTCAAAAAATCCCACGATTTATTATTTTAAAAAAATTGAACAAAAAACTTCTGAAATATTTTCCAAAATCTTCAGGTAAAAAGCCACAAATTTTATTGCAAAAATTTGCCAAAAATCAACCTCTGCTCTGATAGCACGAAATTGTAATTGGTTATTGTATATAACAAAGGAGAGGAATACTCCTTTAATAAAAAATTACAAGACGATGTTTCTAAAAAGAAACAAATGAAAACTAAGTTAATTGAGTTTATGCTTATGTCTCAAGGTCTTTAGAGGTTGATTTTAGGGTTAGGATTCATTTTTAAGGTTGAATAGTCAACCTATTAGGTCAAAAAAGGAAAAAGAAAAATAGAAAATGTGTTGGGTTCTTTCTGAATTTGTTGTGGGTACTACAAAGTGAACTTGGGTTCACTACAAAGCAAACCTGTATGCCTTTGGGTCTGTTTTACAGCTCACTAGTCATACCCACAAGGGACCTAGATCAGGACATGGGTCGGGTGAATATTGGACCCAGATGCATGTCGTAGGAGGGTTGACCTGGTAACATAGTTTGGTAGTTATTACAGTTATTAATTTGGGTTTTGTAGCTTTGTATGCAAATAATTTGGTAGTTATTACAGTTATTAATTTGGGTTTTGTAGCTTTGTATGCAAATCTCCCTATTTGATTCATAATATATTTGTATGTGTGTTGAATCAAATTTCATTTGTATTGTTCTCATGTTTTTCAGTTTCTACTTTTAGCTGAAAGGAGTGAGCATTTGCTAATTGTGTAGGTTTTCTGTATTTGGCAAAAATTATAAAACCACTTGTCTTGTGTTGAAGTGCTCAATAACCTTGTGCCCTGGCTTGAGAACAAGTAGACAGGTTTTACTTTAAGTTCATTTATATTGCATATGTAAAGAATCCCACTAGTTCTAGGTCTATTTTTCTTTTCCATGTAACGGAATATTTTTATTTTCTTCACTTTTAGAAAAGGAATTTCCGCTTTAAATTTGAAGGTACATCCGTACATGTTCTGTTTTTGTCCTGAAAGGTACAAATAAAGTTGCTAACGCATTTTGCAAATGAAAGGTATATATTTTTTATATTTTTTCCTTATATATTGCCCCCAAAATTGGAGCAAGTTTTTTGCCCTATTTGAAACCCATCCCTCCTACCAGAAATACCATAGAACATATTATATAAGTAGTCTGCATTTCCTATGGTTTTGGGTGTCTCATGCACATCTCTTCTAGTTAGTCTCATATTTTTATCTACAAAATCCGTGCTTGTATATATTGTTGCCATGGTTTGCAGCAAGTTTATTCCGTAACAACTTTTTCCATTAGTATAACAACGATAATACTCTGTATCTGAAAATTTAAAGGAAAGAGTGCCAAGAATGCAGAAAAGAAAATATAGATTGATTTAATTTGATGTTAAGGCAAAGTAGTACCTTTTCCAGCAGCAGCAGCATTCCATCCAAGCTCTCATGCTAGCTTCCAATGGTTGTAAATACCCTCAAATGTTTTGTAAAGGACAGAACACACACAATTGTTTCAGATGTCTTGCTGTCTTTCTAGACACCATGGTGGTCATGCTACGTGACTCATGAGGGCCATTTACT
>VDFB02118210.1:0-13211 GCA_007258455.2 Sequoia sempervirens | reverse complement strand
TTTCTAAGTGCTCATGAACCAAGCACTTTTGATGAAACAATAAATGATGAAAAATGAAAAAATGCTATGAATCAAGAGTTAAATTCAATTCATCAAAACAAAACATGGGAGTTGTTTCCCTTGCCTATTGGAAAAAGACTATTGATTGTAAATGGGTAAACTAACAATCCTATTTTTATAGGAGGCCCTGATCATCTAGTTTGGTTACCGTGTGATAAAATAAAATTTATGGAGGAGGTGTTAAAATTAAACTATATTTATCACACTTAAAGTAACTATAGTCATGTCTCATGCAAGAGACACATCTCTTCATAAGTTTTATATATTTAAAGATCATTATCATCCACATATAGAATGAAGAGAAAAAATCTATTCAATGTCCAATTTTAACAGCATGTTCCCCTACTTTTCTTATGGGAGGTTGTAGGTTTCGATGCTTGATAAACAAAAGAAATAAGCTTTATGGCTTGGCTCTATTATGTTTTATTGGTAGCTTTATATTTGGGCAGATGTACAATCAGGTGGGGTGATTGTTGTACTGATCATGTGAAAGTCCAAACTAAATCAATTTTCCTATCTCCATGAGGTATTCCATGTTGGACCATTTATTTATAGCCTTACCTATTGAACTTGATTTCAGCATAGGTGGTTTGCAATACAGACATTCCTTCTAATTCTTATGTCTGCAGTTGAAACCCTTTCCATGTTTCTATAGCTTGTTATGTAGATACTTTTAACTTTTGTTTCTATATCTCATGGCTTTGAGTAGTTTGCATATATAGTACATACCTTCTATTTTTGTTTGAATGCAATTAAAATTTCATTATGCCCTTGTTTGCTTTTATCTGCAATCTCGCCGTTATCGTCAAATCTGTAATTTGCTACTTTGAATAATCATTGGTCACAAGTTCTGTGGAGATATATGTACATCTTTGTAAATTTTTAATTTTTTTTGATGAAATCTGTAGTTGTCCTATTCTTTAGATTGTTAATATACAGTTTAATGTTTATTTAAATTAAAAAAAAATTGTGCATAAGCATTAATTTATATCTTATTGATGTCATCACAATCAAAATGGAGTTGTTTTTTAATGTAGGATCATATTTCAACAAAATAATTTATAGTAACTATCTCATTTTTAATTTATATCGAATGACATGCTTAAGAAAATGTTAATACTATGTAACGCTTCCTGATGTCCATCTCCTCTTGTATGTAGGTTAAATATGTTAGAGACAATGAATAATTTCTCCCAGTTCTGCATGTATGCGGTGGAGATAACTGGCGATAGACTTCAGTTTAATTTTGTTTTGCATTAGATGAACTCGCATGTTGTAATCTGTAGTTCAATTTTACTCGTTACATAGATAGACTTTAGTCTTTAGTTGCTTAATTTTTGTAGTCTCTCTTATCTATAATAACCGCTTTTTGATCTGCTACATTTATAATATACATTAAATGGAGTGTGCCACATTGAGCCAGTTAGAAATTCTTAAAGATAAGGAAGCCCCTTTTACTATATACACTTTTAAATGCCAGTGTCCCCTAGATGATAACATGGAAACAAAAAGTAATTACGAGCATAGCATCATGGAAAAGACATTGCTCTATGACCGGAGATATTTTACAAGTGGTTAAAGAGTTATATAAGCAGGCAGACTGGGAATCATCCTTCATAGCATTGCAAGAAGAATGAACATAATACTATGGAGACTAATTACAATAGCATTGCTTACGGAAATAATACACAAAGTGCTCCTTTACCCTGGAATAGATGTTGTACTGAATAATAAATCAACAAGTCTTGCATATGAATTTTTTTTAATAGAGGACTTAGACATTTTTATTTGAATCGATTAAATCATGTTACAATCTTACAAAAGTGAAATTACATTCTCTTCTTGATACTACGAGCTTGTTTGTTTGACACTCTTCATATGCCATCAAGTTCCCTTCTTGATACCACAAACTTTTGTGGCATTCCTCGAATGCCATCAAGTTGCGCAACATCCATCAAGTTGTGCAACATTACTTCTGTGAGCTTTATTTTCCAATACCACCTATACCATAACATTGAAAAACATAACATTCATTTTTCAATATGCCTATTTCTACTCTCCTAATATTCATTTTCCCAATACCACCTTTAACAAACACTCCAATTTAGAAACACTATTCTTCCCATACTACTTTGTGTAGCTATATGAAAACTTTATAGCACAATTATCATATCTTGGCTGAAAACAAATGCAATATATAGAGTTCATTGGCGTTGGAGGTCATGCTTTTTGAATGCTCTTGAAGTCATGCTTTTTGCATGCTCTTGAAATCATGCTTGCTGAGCAGCATCCTGTATGAGCATATAATTTTTAAGTCAACCCAAATCTGAATCAAACTAAACATATGGAAAAATCAAAATATAAAATTCTCCATTAACATCATAACCTAAAATCTAAAATACCCCAGATTTTATCCTATCTCAATCTTCTACATTTTCCATTGAAATACCATTGGAACCCACAAAAAAATCAAAGTTCAAATAACCCAAACTTGTATGAATGTACACAAGTCTCTCCTACATTTTTATGAAGCTTCCACTCATCTGACTTACATTCCTATCAACCTCTACCAATTTCATTACTCTCTTACTATAGAAGTGGTTTAATGGAGGGTGACTTAAAAAAAATCAGTTAGTGTTCTTAAAATTTTTAAGATTATTTTAAAGTGTTTCATGAATTTTGTAGTGTAGTTAAAATTAAAAAATTTAAGCTCAAAAATTTATGGAACTGGTAATGAATTTTATTACTTTCTATATTCAACCCCAAAATGTTATTATTTTGTTAATAATAAATAAATATAAAATAAAATAAACATTAAAATTTGATGAAAATTTTAAAAATTCATATGATTGACAAGTGGCAAGGAAAAAAACTTAAGCTGATGGACCAATTTCTAGCCCCACCCCATTTAAACCTGCTTAAATTTTCAAGCTAAAAAGTAAAAGAAAGGCCACTATTGTAATCTTGTTGCATTTTTTTTGCTTCATGGGATCCTTAACCACCCAATGGAACCACACCCTAAACACTAATTATCTTTCATGAAATCACACACTAAGCATTTTTTAGAATCTAGTTATCTTTTACTCAACCAAACTACCACCTTAGTGAGACTATTTAATTAGAAAATCCAATTAACCACTAAAAAGTTATGAAAAAACAGATAGCCTAAAATTGTAACATAATTTAAAAATTGAAAAAAGACTCACCCCTCATAAACACAGGTGAAAATACAAAAATTGTCACACCTTGTAAACACAAGTGACCATACAAAAGTGGTTACACCTTATAAACTCAGGGGAACATTAAAAAGTTGTCTCACTTTATAAACACATAAGATTACAAAAAGGATCACACCATATACATGCGCAAAATTGCAAAACAGTCACGCTGATAAGTTTTAAAACTGATAAGACACAGGAGAACAACAAATAGTTACTATGAACACATTGAAATCCACATCAAACTGAAGTTATGAACATATCAATGAAACCGCCTTCAACACGCACAAAATCCCCAACAAATCAAAATAGGCATAATTAAGGTGTCATGAGCCAGCACCGTTTTAAAATTAGACAGATGACAATAAATAGTCTAAAGAAAACAAAAACAAAAATCCATGACCTAGCCAATATAATTTAAAAAAACACTAAAGTTAAAGCCATACTGAACGATTGTACATTGTCAAAAAAGAACTTCAAACATACAACTTTATGCCAAAATCACAAATACAAACGTAAACAGCCTTTATAACTGTCAACTTAAGACAGACGACATTAAACCGTTCAAAAAAGATAGCAAAAAATCAATGACAGCCAATATATTGAACCGATACCCTTAGCTGAAATCTATAGCAAACAAATGGTAACCATGCCTACGAAGAAATGGCAATCAAAATGATGCTAACAAGACCAACACTTCGTGAAATTGCTGCAACTGCATGGTAAACATTGTGCTTGAAATAATAAGACTAAGGAAGCATGCAAAAAAACCAACATCGAGATTCTTATTTGAATAGACACAAACACTGGCAGTTGGAATAGATGTCAACAGGATAGTATATAAATTATTGCACAGTGAATGAAAAGATGATAGGCTAAAATTTCTCTAAGTTATCCTGAGAAAAAATAGCTACCCCATACACGACTTAAAAAATATGTTGAGATCCTGTCCACAATTTTGAGGGCACCCACAATAAAAATGTTCCTAATTTCTCTTATGCGCTCTCTCAATGTCATCTTTCATTTTCACAATTAGCAACCTGGGGGGACTAGAGCATACAAATATAAACAAGAAGCCTTGCAGATTTGTTTTGTAATCCTTTGGTGTTCAAACAAAAGTATTAACTTCAAATGGTGTTCTGACCTCCTTCAAATGGTTAAGAGACATGCTATAACAACTCGGGCCATGGAACCAATGCTCATACACCAAGTGGCCCACTTCCCCTTAAATCCCCCCTGTGCTTTACTGATGCACCTATATGGGCCAATGGGTATGTGTGGGTGCTTGTAGAATCAAACTATTCCTCACTTTCTTATGGATACAATAGCAGCAGATACAATCAATAGCACCTGGCATGAATGTGATTCCCACATCGCCTTCACATACGAATCATGTTATTTAAACAAAGATAGACCACTCCGCCCTTGTCCTCCTCAATCCCTATGACATTTTACATTATTGTGTACAATATTTCCTGCTTACTAACCTCGTGAATGTAGCACTTTTATGTTAAATGCACCTTACATTTCAATATTTCATTTGTCCTCAAGGTAAATAAACAGTTGCCCCTTTGGTCATGGAGAATGAACTCAGTGTATATTTCATATTTTGCATAGCTTCTAGCCTAAAGTTACAAGGAAATGGAAACAAGAAACTTTGATTTTCTAGTAACCTCAAGAAAATATTTCATATATTAATTAGCTTCTAGCCTAGTTTACAAGAAAATGGAAACAAGAAACTTTGATTTTATAGGAACCTAAGAAAATATTTCATATTGTTACTTAGCTTCTAGCCTAAGTTACAAAGAAATAGAAACAAGAAACTTTGATTTTCTAGGAACATCAGGAAAATATTTCATATTTTACTTAGCTTCTAGCCTAAGTTACAAGGAAACTGAAACATGGGATATTAATTTTTGAGAAGCCTCAGGAATTTCCCTTTACTGGGTGTCTCTGTTTTTATATTGATTTCCTGTTACCGGTTCACCGGGAAAACCTCATTGGTTCGATATCGCCTCTAAATTTGGGTCCGGGTTCACTCACCCGCTGTGGTTTGAAAACTGACCGTGGGTTCGCCAAGGTCTTGAACTCCCCATCGTGGGTTCACTAGGATCGGTTTTTGAACTGCTGGAACCCAGGCAACGGCGCCCAGGCAGACTTTTCCAATGCCTTTTTGCATTTTTTTATTATTTTTTTGACTGTTTGTTGACTTTTAAAGACTATTTTATTCCCTCTAACCCTAATATTTGCCTCTTTGGGTCTCTAATAGATTGATGCAGAAATACACTTAAAGACTATTAAAGACTATTTTAAAGACTGTTTGTTGACTTTTAAAGCTAGTTTTCCTACCAGCGTGTTGGGTCTCTAATAGATTCATGCAGAAATACACTCCATATGCATCCAAGTGATAGAATAAACAAGTGCTATCAGATAGAACTCAAAAGGCCACAATTTCAATGTTTGGAAAATACAGAAGGATTTCCATTTGCAGATTTGGAAGTAGAAGAAATTATGGCAAACAAAGATAAAAGAAATTCACATGAGGACATTAATATAGAGCAGCAACTAAATGCACTTATACAGGGACAGCAGCAGTTGACCAAGTTATTGACACAAATGTTAAAAATATGAACAATGATGCAATTAACTCTGCAAACAACAACAACAATAATAATACCAGAACAATAATAGGATCAGTAACTAGACCCCTGATGCCTAAATTTTGGATAGAGCAGAAGACCTAGATGGTCATAGGGACAAAAGAATGTAGGACAGAGCTATTTGGACTACCTAAATGAGTATAGATCTCTTAGGAATAATCTCATGAAACAATGTCTTTTACAAATTTTCCAATTGAAGCTAAGAAACAGACCCAAGAAAGAGAGAGGAACCCACAGCTAGGACTTACAATGAAGGTTAGGCAAGTTGTGCATACCTACTTTTGACAGCTCAAACAAATGCACAACAAGTTCTTAGATTTAAAATTTGGATACATACTTCTCCCCAAATCCTATGTTTGAAGAGGAAGCGATAAAATATGCCAAATGAATCTATATCATGACATTTGAGTATAAAGTGGTGGTGTATTTTTGCTATGTTATTTGACTATTAATGTGGTGGTGTATTCTGAACTTAATTACTGCTGCAAATATGTATATATTTCTGATTTTTATATTTTTTTGTATTAATGTACCCAAACCGTACCCAACCCCAAAATTTTTTTATCAAACCGGGCGAACCGGTTCTCAACCCAAACCCAAACCGTAACTTAGTTGATTTCACTTTCTAAAACAACAAAATGGGACTCAAGATGGCATTTCCTATAAAATTATTTTCTAACACAACTGTTAGGATGTTCAATGGTAAGATTGAATGCATTTTATGGATCTGTCTAGCTCTTTCCAAAGATATGTGATTACAAATACTTAATGTTAAGCTGATAATATTACATTCAACTATATTTGTAACTTCTAAGCGTTGCTGCTCAAGTTGCAGCTTCTTCTTTATCCCTTGAACATAATAATTATATTTACTTGTATTCACATAGAATTTTTCTAGTGTAAAATTTATCTCAAACTTTATGCTGCACAATGCAAAGACTCGCCAATTTAGTGATTTTTTCGAATATGACAGTCATCAAAAGTGGGATTTCCTGATTTATCACCTAGTTCAGCATCAAGATCCTAGGGAATGATGGGATTAGTTGCACACAAGACAAAATTATAGTTATAAAAATTAATGCGAATACTTGTAAAGGGCCGAGTTTTCAAACAACAGATAAGAGATTGCTTTTCCAGTTATCTTAAAGAAGTCAAAGAACAGGAAAAGATACAAAGAGAAAACCAAGGAAGGGGACTGGGGATGGAGGATAAAGTTGGAAAAGTTCAAGGGAAGAAATTCATTGCATAGGAGAAGGACCTAATAAGACACATGTTCTGGTGAAGAAGGTTATATCTAACAATTCTGCTTGTACGAGTGTATGTAACAGTAAATTTGGCTATCTATTTATTTCTCTTGTAACATTGCTTCTCTTTTTGAATCAATGTTGTCTTTTAAAAATATTTAATGGAGCTTGGAACTTCCTACACCAACTTTATGCTCCCTTTCCACGAAGTACCTCAATATATCAAGTTACATTTTTCATTTTGCCTTTCTTAATGTTGATTCTTTTTCCTTGCATTGTGTGTTATATGTTCAATTGGAAAATGGTTGTGTATCTTTGTATTGCTAAAAAGTTATAGAAAACATCTTCGAGGTCTTATTTGTCAAACATATACAACCTTTATTTAATCTAACTTTGCATGATGTGTTTCAGAGAAATCAACAAAATATAAAAGGAAGCATGGGAAAGTTTTCAAGGCAGGAGAGAAGAGAAGTGGCAAGCTACACCAAACACGAGTAGATTATTCTGGCAGGAAGACTGGGTCATTAAACTATAATGCAAGGGGGAACAACATTTTTTGTATGCTCCAAACCATTGCCTCTCAAGGCCCCATTTGCCCCACTCTTGTTAGAACAAAAGAAATCAAAGAATATTGTAAGTATTTTTGCAGTTTACAGTCCTAATTTAAAATTATGTGTTTATGGTTAGCATTCTATTCTATGGTTACCCGGTCCTCCTAGTAGTCTAAAAAATCTCAATGTTTCCTCCTCACAGCCTGCCGAGAGTATTCTGCAAGCAGTGTGTTCCACAACACCAAACTTGGTTTAGACAATTTGTCAAATAGTTGACAGGCATCCTATAAACTCTCAAACGTAACATAAAAAATGGAAAGCCTTGTGTAAATATAAACAAAACGGCCATGTACGTAACCCCAAAAAACACTCACCAAAACCATGACAAGTGACTTACCTTAAGATTCTACACAAATTAATGACAAGGATATCCATAGGGTAGGAAAGCATGCTTTTTAATCCATGACTTCACCTACAACCGTGTGGCTCTCCAATGTGTAGATTTGATACTGAAGCAAAATTTCAACACCTACAAGGACCACATGAGGTATGATCTTGATCAAAGGAGGAGGGTCACAAAAAAGAGAACTGGTTTACAAGCATGACTTATTTGAATTGGAAGAACTCACAAGAAACTGTTCGGATTACATGGAATTTGTTGAGAAGAGGTCTGTACAGGAATGAATCCAAAGTTGTCGGGGAAAGAAGAAGAGGCAAAATCCCAACCATCCGAGAGCCCTCGGAGAAATTCAAGATCCTATTGGCAGGATTGATAAAATATATGAAAATGGCCATCAATTCATGGAGTTTATAAATGAAGAACACCAAAAGCCAAGGAAAAAGCAGAAGGAAGAAGAGGCAGAGCAGGCAGATTAATACACCAAAGAAGAGTCAGTGCATGCAAAAAAGGAGATAGTTGCTACCCTTGGGTTGGACTATGATCCGGATGAGGGAACTGCTAAAAACATAGCCATAGTGGCTGAGAACGTAACCGAGAGAATGCTTTCCAACCATGGAGACAGTCACTGAATTGCTGCCTCAAACCAAGTTGCTGCCACAGGTTGAACTGAAAATTAGCTCTGCCCCTACTAAGAACGAAAATGAAAATCATAGGTTGTTAGAGCACAAACACTCATCAATTAAAGAATACCTCTTTAGCAATAGCTAAGGATTCTACAAAAGCACTCCTTAATACCCCCAATTCCAATTTACCAGTGATCATTCCAAAGGAAAAAAGCCCTTTAACCATAAAGTCTTCTCAAGCTGTTAATAAAAACGTACAAAATCCAGGATCATATACCAAAATATGGCATTAATAAATTCATCTAGTAATGTAACTAAACACATTTTTTCCCAGAAGCTTTACAGTCAAAGTCATATAATTTGTCACTGGCATCCCATATTTGTATATTCAACCCGGTACTACTACATCGTTTCCAATTTGGCTTTATGTTAGGAGTGGGACAACCCTCAAATAAAAATTTGGCAAAGCCTACAAGCAATAACACAACTGTTCTAATTAAAGAGCTGTCAGAGAAAGCACACTGTCATCAGCTATTCTGATATATTTTGATTGGGTGTTTCTGGAATTACAATGTGAGAATCTTTAAAATCCAACAGTGATCTAACACAGGGTTTTAGAAGAACCCATTTTTTAGAGTATTTAATACAGGCGCCAAGGTTAACGAGATCAAAGTGCAAAAGCAACAAGGATCATCACCAGAAAAACTCAAGGATCCACCCGAGACTGAATTTCTCATTTGGAAGAATAGGGCATCTTTTCTTAAAAAATATTAAACAGGTAATAAGTATAACGAGATCAAAGTAAACTTGTAGCAGGAAAACAACAAATGCATAAGAATGAGTACAGAAACATACCTTAAGAGTTCACTTCAGAGTTTAGCAAGGTGAAAAGCCAAAGCCTTTGAAAGGGAGTCATGCTCGACTTCGCTTTAATCTTTCTATTTTATAGTCGTCGCACTCAAATAAAAAAGAATCTGCACTAGTCAGTTCATGCATATCACACTTACAGCAGTGGTTCCAAGTTAAAAATCTCCAGATGTCGAAATATGGTAATTGGAGTAGCTACCTACAGAATTCAAACTATGCATGCTCTTCCATGCTTTTGTACGCTGCTGCCATGATTCTCGAATATCTCCCCACTGTCTTTTTCGTCCCACACATTTCCTCCTACCTTTTTCTCCTACCTTGCTGGTTGCTGTTGATATTTCTGAGAAAATTTTATATTATTTTGATGTCTCACATTGTGTATGAACCAAATAGAGAAAATATTGAGATAATAAATATGTATCTTTTCTCAGTTCCAATTACCATATTTCGACATCCGCAGATTTTTAACTTGGCCCCACCCCTGTAAGTATGACATGCATGAACTGACTAGTGCAGAATTTTTCCCTTGGGCCCACCGCCGGAAGAATACGATCTGCATGAACTCAACTAATTCAAAATCTTTATTTGACTGGGATGACTATAAATTTTTTTGTTTTAAGTTAAAAATACTTAAAATATTATTGTTAAGTGGTCTTTGCACTATAATTATATGTAATGTTCATCATGCATTTATGTGAAGAAGATGCATATTGAATTTTGATAGTTCTTTAGGGGGAGGGAATGATTTATGATAATGCTGATTTTGTGAAGAAGATGTATAAATTTGATGGTTCTTTTAATAAGAGAGAATGATCTATGATAATATTGATTTTGTGAAGAAGATGCATGTTGGATTTCGATAGTCTTTTTAGTTAGAGGGAATGACTTATGATAATGTTGATTTTGTGAAGAAGATGCATACTAACATTTGACAACACATTTCACCTTATGAGATGACTTTGATGTTGCCTTATGAGCCTACATCTTAATTAGTTGATTTTGTATTGTTAGGTCCCATAAAAAACCATAAAACATGTTTGTGTGTTTTACATAGATTGTTCAACTCCTATGATTTATTGTAGATAATAATATTTATACTAGGTTAATTTCTTGCAAAATAAATTTACTTATATTAAAAAAAATAAAAAATTATATTGTCTTGATGCTTCACAATGTATATGAATTACTTGAGGAAAAAGGAATTTTGTGCTTTCATGAATAAAAAGTTATACATGTATTATGTAAATATATTATTTATCTTGTTCAAAAAATTCTTATATAAAAAATAATTAAAATAGGCAAAACGGATTATAAGAAAATGTTGCACTAGTGAGAGAAAGGTTTCATGATATTTAAGTTTAGTATTTGCGTTCAAAAGGAAATAATTAAAATGTCTTGTTATTAATTGGTTTGATTGTGAAATGGAAAGGATTTTTTTTATACTTAAAAATTTGCATTGTACAAAAGAAAGAGCTCATTTTTTAGAGCATTCTATTTTATTCATATTATTTAGGTTATATTTCCATTTGTTCGTCTCTGCTGTGTAGCTTGGGATTTTGCATATATTTCTTGGAAGGATTGAAGATTGTATTAAAGAGATTGAGGATTTGTGTTAAGTGTAAGAACTTCTTCAAACCCTCCTCTCTTATTTTGTTTTAATTTCTTGATTTTAAGGTAAGTGGATTTAAATTCAATTTTTGTGATTGTTAGATTTAATCATGAATAATGATAACAATATTAAATATCCTTGAATTAAAAAATAGAATTATAACAACATAAATTTACTAGTAATCAAAATTTTAAAAAATGAAAGAATTATAGATACTCAAGGTATGAAATAAAGGAAATAAGCTTCAATATATAGGCTCTAAGATTCAATAGTCAACTAAACTCAATTGTAAGAATAAAGGTTTCAATTAAACTCATCTTGATGATCGAGTTATCTCATCCTAATGAGGGAGAGCTAGCACCAAACTACCATCAATCAAGGAGTTGAATAAGGTAGAGGTGACATTTTCTCCCATTAATCAAGGGTGATACATACTCTTTTTAATAATTTACCTAAGTAAATCAATATTAATTACCTAAGTAAACATAATCCAAGGTACAATAATAATTTATTAACTACATCAACAACCTCCCTAAAGTGTTACAGAAATAATATAGAAATGGGTGGTCACCAAGCCCTAGATCAATCAATCCTAAGAAATGGTAATTTTTATTTCCCCTTGAAAATTCTATCAATGAACAATGGCCTAGGGAATGATACATTCTAAAAGGTGGTCTATAGCAATAAATGAAGAGTGGTAAATATAAAATAAATAATTTTGGGCATCCATTAGATGTGGTTAGTGAACATTATAGGTGTACTAATTGCACCAAAAAATGGTAGGTGGGAGAAAGTAATGCCCTAGCATGAAAATCATACTTTTTGGTTAGGATTTCTTAATGAAATCTCCTTTTATTTTGACAATTGGAGCCTTATTTACAATTCAATGGGATATCAAAACCTTTTCAAAAGCCAACAGAGGTTTTGAAACCTTTATAGATCTCTAAGACATATAACACTTTGTTTTCCTTGAAGAAGTGAAATGTTAAAAAATGGTTGTTGACCCTTGACACGATTACAAATAACTTTTAAAGATCTAATAGAGGTTCTAGAATCTCTTACAACTATTGATGACTTAGCACAATTTAGTAGCTTTTGGATTCCTCTTCCTTTTATGTCAATGAAATCTATCATCTCTTAAAATTGGTTATGTAACCTTTAGTGGTTCTAAGACCACCCCAAACCTCTAACACACCTTGCTCTTCATCTCTTAAATAAGTAATGATATAAACCCATTGGATTCTAATAAGGTGTTGATAACCTTGTAAAGACTTGAAAAATGGTACAAAACATTCACTTTTTTGAATACTCTTACTTGGAAAACCATTCTCTATGTCTACTAATCCTTATTTTTATTATTTAGGCTAGTAATTTTCATTGGTAATAGATTTTCTTTCAACATCTTCATGGTTCTTTGGCAAGGTTGTGAGAATCTTGTTGAAAGTTGATAAAGGTTTTGAAACCTTTATAGAACTCTAAAACTTGACTTCAATATTTCCTTTATTCCTTGACATGTTCCCTTGTGTTTTCACTACTTTGGTTAGAAAATGATCTTGTCAAGAAACACCCAACACTGACACTCAAACTTGTTTTGGTAACCTTTTTAGGGTGCAAATTTAGGTTGTGAGAACCTTCTTGAGAAAAAGAGTAGTTTTGAAACCTTTATAGCTCAACAACAACTAAAAAATTAAGATTTATTCTTAATTTTCATTAGTTAAGAAAATGGTCTTGAGTTCCAACAAGGTTGTGAGGACCTCGTTGAGAACTAAAACTAGTTTTGAAACTATTAGAACATACCAAAAAACCTTGACAAGTTTATCCAATTTTAGGTTTCTATGACTTGGGAAATTAACTAAACCATGAAAGGGAAAAAATAACATAACAACAAGAGGTATATTTTAAGCATAATTCATGTTTGAGATTCCTCAAATTATACATTAAAAAGGGGAAACAAGGAGGCAACAAATGATAGTAGGTCA
>VDFB02118208.1:0-13854 GCA_007258455.2 Sequoia sempervirens | reverse complement strand
CAGTAATCTTCTATGGAAGACTTGTGTGATGAGCGTTGCTCAAGGTGAATTACATAAAGGCCTCTTGGATCATATGACCTTCTCTCAATGAGATATTTGAGATTGAGTCTCACCATCTCTTGGCACGTCAATTTGGCATCAGCTGCTATTTTACATCTATAGAGTCCCATCTTGATGGGAAAGCTTGTGGCTGGCTTCTTCTTAAGGCGTAGGTGAGAGTGAACTTTGGCCAACTGTTGTAGGAACTTCGTGAAAACTACCCTATCTGAAGGGTAGCGTGGCATCATGGCGGGGTGACCATTATATCCATACACGCGTATGTAGGTAAAGGTGGGGAATTGGATAAACCAATTCGCCCATTCCACCATTACCTCCTTGGCTGTTGGTGCTATATGCACGTGCATCTCATGGTCGAGGTCTTGTACGGTGTGCATAATGAAGAGGTCACTTATCCGCTTGAAATGTCGTTCTGCTTGTGTAAACTCAAGACGCGAAAAGTATTCATGGACCTTCTACACACCTAAGGTTCCCACAGTGTTTAGTGTCCTGAACTCGCCTTGGAAGGCAATCAGGTATACAAGGTAGGAACACATGGAACCTATGAGCCTCTAGAAACCCGGTAATTTGTTGGTGGAGTGTGTCACTGATTAGGGTGGCCCAGTCGTAATGCTCTCTTTTGCTCTAGCACTGGTGTGCAATAAGCCGAGATTGGAACATTTTCTTTGCTATTCCATAACTTGTCTTATTGTTTAAATAAAGCATCAGATTCTTGATGGTATTTGTGATCTCTGACAACTGCAGAGCCTTTTTCTTTCAGTGTGTATATCCTCTTTCTAAGATTTCTTGGCCCTGCATTGGTGTGCAATAAGCCAAAATTAGAATATTTTCTTTGCTATTACATAACCTGTCTTATTGTTTAAATAAGGCATCAGATTCTTGAGGTTGTAGTATCTGACAGCTACAAAGCCCTTTCATTTTCAGTGAGGAAAATATTCTCTTTCTAAGCTTTCTTTGCCTTGCACAAGTGTGGAATAAGCCTTGATATTAGAGTATTTTCTTTGCTATTCCACAACTGTCATTTTCTTTCTATGAGACATTAGATTCTTGATGGTATTTGTGATCTCTGATAGCATTTCTAAATAGGACTGATGGCTGAAACCCTATTTTCTTTGCATGCAGCTGTATAAATCTTAGGAGGTCCTCTTTGGATATCTTGTGTGTTTACCGAGTACTGTTTCGCTGTTGATTGTGATGTTTTCAGATGCTAGTTATATTCCGGGTGTATATCTAATCTTATTACTAATGAGATTGAGAGAAAATTGTGAAAGATGCATTGAAAAAAACTTGCAGAGGCCTGTGTACATTGATGAAATCAATATGGTCTAAATGGTTTGGAGTCATCATTTATTTTGAAGCAAAACTAGCTGCTTTTACCTAGGTACTAAAAAAGTTACAGTTATACTAGATGTAAAGTAACAATTTGGTGTCATCATTTATTTCGTAAGTAGCTCATTGCATCATATTCAAGTTGGAGATAAAATCTAGCTTCTTTTACCTATGTACCAAAAAATTTCAAGAGCATCGGAAGCTCATTTCTATGAGATACAGGTCACTGTTGCTTTAATAGATTATTGAATTGAATGCCTTCCTCTGTGACTTTGTCAGTATACACTCCTTGACTACGGTAAATCACAAATGTCTTTCATCAGAAAAGATGAGTGAACTAATTTTATTAAATGTTTTAAATAACAATTTTCCTTGTTTGGAGTAGAAGTTGCCTTTTCAATATAATGGAGGAGGTTCTGTTGAGCACTGTATTACTAGTATTAGTGTGGTAATGGTATGTTCTTATAATATGGTATTATATTTAGTAATGCTAATTTATTTTAACCATTTTATGTTAGTAAGTACCACACATATTTGTGCGGATTAAAATGTTCTAGATATGAATGGTGCCAGTTGTTTGAGTGTCCTTTTCTATAAAGCATTCACTTTCTTCTTAGGTGCAAACTGCAAAGACATGCATTCCCTAGCAAATTTTATCCACATGTATTGTAGCCCTGAAATAGAAGTTGTGAGGATCTTTAAGAAAACTTCGATCTTGCTCTCTTAGCCCACTTTGTAAGACTAGGAAGAAAATCGCATCCCTTATTTGCAAAGTAATATGGAATTTCAATGATTCATAAATATTAAATACAAATAACAATAGTAATCACAATAGCACTACCTGCCAGACAATAAATTAAGCATACACCATGTATATAGGTCATATTCTTAGGATGCATCTGTTAAGTGGCTTATTTATAAAATTTGTTGAGGTATGTAAGTTTTCATTTCTATTTTTGACTTAAAGGAAGTAATATTTAATTTATTGCTAGTTTGCATATCTTGCAATTTCTAACAATGTCTAATGTTACAACATCGCATCCCTTATTTGCAAAGTAATATGGAATTTCAATGATTCATAAATACAAATAACAATAGTAATCACAATAGCACTACCTGCCGGACAATAAATTAAGCATACAACATGTATATAAGTCATTTTCTTAGGATGCATCTGTTAAGTGGCTTATTTACAAAATTTGTTGAGGTAAGTAAGTTTTCATTTCTATTTTTGACTTAAAGGAAGTAATGTTTATTGCTAGTTTGCAAATATTCAAATTTCTAACAATATCTAATGTTACAACATCAATTATATTTTCACATCTTTAGATGAATCCTACAAACTATATCTTCACATTTTAAAGATATTTCTACTTTCTTACAACATTCAATTTCTCAACTAGGTTTTGTATACCCCTAGGAATTAGCTGCTTCATATCCACGCCTATTGCAGATGTGATTGGATTATTTAAATGTTTCATTTTCCCTCAGTTGAGAAAGGTAGAGCAAGAAGTACAAACTCTACTTAATAGTCACATTGAGGAATCCCTGAAAGTTAGCAAGGACTTGGAGAGTCAAATGAATGCAATGGAGGAAAGTTGCAAAGAATTAAAACAGTGAGAAGCTCAGAGTGATTTGGAGAAAAGACAAAATTTAATGGATATACAGTATTTGTGAGAAAAAGAGGATTTGTGAGAATAGGTATATAGTATTTACTATCTCTATTATTTCAACTTTAATGGATATGGAGTGATGGAGGATTAATCATTCTTTTTGTATGCTTTTTCAGGTTTATAGCAGGAAAGAGAATTTGAAAAGGGCCAAAGAAATTACACCACCATGCTTGCTTTATGTTATGTCTTTTCAGGTTTGCAGTTGCAAAGAAAATTTGAAAAGGGCCAGTGAACTGAAGAGGACACGAGGAGAAGCAGATAAAAATGAGGTTGTGACCATCTACTAGAAGACAATATGGAAATTAGTTCTTCTAGTGAAATAAATCATTAATTGACGAATTTCTTCAGGCATTACTCAAGTTCATGGTTCTTCCCAATTAATTTACACATACGAGGGATCATAATTTTTGTTTAACTTTTGCAATATCTTGTTCTGCAGAAACAAAAAAGGGACTTATGTATCCAACTCCATTAACTAACAAAAAAGTCAACAGAAAGACGAAAAATAGAATTGGAGATCGAATGTCTTGAGGCATCAATGGAAACAATTAAGCAAGTAAAAGATTTGAGCAATTGAGACCATTTAAAGAAGATTGAAGATTTACAAAATGATCTAAAGGACAAAAATGATGAAACGGAAAGTTCTCAGGGTGAATCAGCAGCTGCTGAAAAAATGCCAAGCAAATGATGAACTGCAAGATTTTAGAAACACGGTTATTCAGGTACCGAGTTTAACTCAATGCCTAATGTAAATAGTAGTTGTTCTCTTTTGTATATATATTTAAATTCTTGTTCTTACTACAAATTTTCTATCTAATAAATTTTGGGGTTTGTTGATGCAATTTGTTTCTTTAGATGAAAATGTAAATTGGGTATGTTGCTATGGAGTGTGGATGGAATATTATAGCTTAGACATTGATTAAATAGGGGACAAGAGTTATTGGAATTAGATTAAAGTTAGTGATTAGTAAAGTTAATTTTTTTCTTTTATGCAAAGAAACGTTCCCAGCCAATCTGTCTTAAGCCCCACTTCTGAAGGGTTGTGTTCCCTCAATGATGGCATTGCCACTGAAGTGGAGAGAGTTTCTGAGGTATGCTTAGCGCAATTTTTACTACTAATTTTATTGCCTAGGAGTTAGCTATTGCCTACACTCGTGAGGAGAGTATTGCCTACACTCACGAGGAGAGTTCTTGCTGGGATTTCTAGGGGATAAATTTAGTAAGACAGGAATGCAAGTGGCCCTTCAGAAGGGCTATAAGCATACCAATACTGTATGTGCTACATTTGAAGATTCAAAAGTTAGCAGTTGTTAAGAACAATAATATAATTTAATAACTGTAATGCCTGCCTTCCAGATTTTGCCTGTTTAGTTCGTAATATTTTGTAATTAGCTTCTGAAGCCGATGGTCCGATGAAGCTGGAATGGAACGCCGTGAATACAAAATTAATAAATAAACATTTCCTCCATTTTCTTGGTGGGAATCTAAATTTTCAGATGTTGACAAGTGGTAGAAAATCCAGCTGGTGGGGCAATTTCTGCCCCACCCAATCTCACCAGCTGAAATCTTCAGTCCTAAAAGGTAGTGGCTGCTATTTTTCAAGAAAAGATTCCAATTATTCCTGTAGCATAATTATTTTTTCCCATGAGACTTCTGCCCATGAAAATTGATGCCCAAGCCCCCCATGAGACCTATATTGTTATTCAGCAAGTGGTGGAAAAAATTCCTAAGCTGGTGGGGCAATTTTGCCCCACCCCAATCTCACCAGCTGAAATCTTCAGTCTAAAAGGTAGTGGCTGCTATTTTTCAGGAAAAGATTCAATTATTCCTGTAGCATAATTATTTTTTCCCCATGAGACTTCCTGCTCCATGAAAATTGATGCCCAAGCCCCCCCATGAGACCATATTGTTATTCAGGTTTAGAAAGAATGCTAATTTGTGTGTAATGGACCTTTACAAGGAGCCTTTGGGGGTAGAATGGTATCTTTTACAATTGGATATGCAAGAAGATAATGGTATTTTGAATTTAGTTTTTGTTTTTAGGTTGTAAAGGTGTATATTTATGATTTTTAGATATATTTTTTGTATGAATGTATCGAGAGCCTACCTAATCCCAAATTTTTTTCCTATGAACGTGTACCCACATACCCATGCCTACACCCATATTTGTATTTGATTCCAACTTGGCAACTTGGGTTTAATCTCAATTCTTGATGTTGATGTTGCCAAATATATGTGAGCTTGTATGACTCATGCTATAAACACAAGAAACAACACGAGTTGTATACTCCCTTGTTAGCACCAACAAAAGCTTTGGGAGTCAATCTCCAAGCATGGCTAGAGATTTACCAAAAGCCATAATGCTAGAGATTGCAAAGCTTTATTTCCATTGAATATGAGTTTACTAGATGTCTGACTACGTTTAGAGAATCATTTGCTCTAGGATGGATACACATTCAACACGGTTAAATAAATGAAAGTGATTGATTGAATGATAATGCATCCATATTTCCAAACATAAGGATTGGAAGAGCTTTCTTTACATTTAACACAACAATGAAGGTCTACACAATTGTATATTTTGGGGTTTAAGGCTCTTTTGAAAAAGGGTAACAAAGTCTTTATAGTAAATAAAAAAACATAAAACTAAATGCTCTATTTTTATTGCCTTACAAGATCAAACAATAACAAACAAATGAGTTCTTAGGAAATCCAAGTAGTACATGGCCGATATCGTCAATACAAGTTTAGTTTTCTTAGCAAATCAAAGTTTAGTTGAAACTACAAAGATTGAACACAATTAGAAGCTTGCTATTGACCAGTAAGGGCATCCCCTCTCCCCAAAATATCAAATGAAAAAAAGGTTAGCAAAATCCAAGATGGAGGAGGGTCAAGTCGTTTACTAACCAACCTTGCTTGGATTTTTCATCTCCACTAGTGGTTTTTCAACACCATCTACCACCAAACAGGGTCCTTGCCCCCACAAAGGAAGTACCAATAAGAGAAGAGGCTACAAAGGAAGTTCCCAACAAGAGAAGAAGGCTCTTCAAAAATATAAGAGGTAATGAGGTCTTTTAGGACAACCAAAGTCCTTAGTCTCTTTATCTCTTATAATAGTCTCTTAAATTTAATGAGTTAGCACTTAAAGAACCATCATCCAAGGGGTCTTCAATGCTACAAGGACTTTGGACTCCTTATTTAAAACCCTAACATCTCATTATTCTTCAACAAGTTGCTACTTATGGAAAAAATATTCCTTACGTATGGCCAACTAGTCAGATAATTGAGCTTTTGTAGTAAACTGGAAGTTGTTGTGGTAAGGGCTTAAACTTTTTTTTCCAGAGCAAGAGAGCTTAATAATGTGGTGTTTGGGAATGAGCAATCTAAAATGAATAGTTTTATTCTCCTCGAGTAATTATTGCTCTCTTGCTCCCCCTTCCTCTTGAACTTCCCCCTTTCCCCTTCCTTCTAAATCTAGAGAAGGCACTGGCACCTCATTCATGAAAGAGATGATGACGACAACTATCTCCCTCCCACCCACCCATCGATGCGTCCAGTCATTGATGTGATTTGCCTGTCTATATATCAAGCTAGGGGCCAAGATCGAGGGGTGGGTGGGTGGAAGGTAGGGACCGACCCTATAGTTTCTCCCCATCCTGCAATAGTTCTGAGTGGGAGGCCCTAAAGAAAGCATGTTATGTAGAAATATTTCTTAGAACCCAATTTTAGAACCAACGACAAAGAAATAAAAAGATATTTTAAGGTCAATATGTGTGATGTATAACGAACAAGAAGAGATTTATGCTAAGTATGTGTGATACTATAATCAACAATTAACAATTTAATTTCAAGATATGTGATGCTACAATCAACAAGAAGAGATTTAAGCTAAGTATGTCTTTCAACCAAAAATAGAGATAGAAGTGTATTATGTTTAATCCTTCAACCAACAACCAACAATCAAGAAATAAAAAAATATTTAAGCTTAATGTGTGATAGTACATATTGAAATGAGAGAAAAAAATGAGATTGCTCTCAAATCAAAATACAGTCATTCACATTACACCAAAAATCTATTACACAGTATTGCCTTTATAGGGCCATTATTCCCGTATAAAACTAGTTACGGGAATATAACTTCCAAAACCAATTTTATTTATTAAATTAACAATAGCATGTTAATTTATTTATTATTAACTAATCTATGTTAAGCACTAATTTCTAACACCCCCTTTAGTGCTAACATAGGAACCTTTTATTCTATGCTGTAACATATCGATGGTTGGCCTTGGCTTTTTTTAATTTTTTCTTCTGAATATTGGATTGAATAATCATTTATCTCACCTGATAGCTTCAACTAGTCTTGTAATGAATATAGAAGCCTCCTCCTGAGTGAATATGATTTTGGCATAGATTACCGACAAAGACAAATATAGTTAAATCGCCCAATTCATGTGTTAAATTCCTGTATAAACCGCAAATAGAGAGTGACGATTGCCAACAATGAACTCATTGACGACTTTTTATATGCCAATCGCTTCCAAATATAGAGACGTTGATTGCGCTAGCAATAATCGGATGAAACTTCAGACTTGTATATTTCCATCCTTCATATTATGAAAATTAGCAATATCGTGACACACTTCAATCATCCGATGACCATACATGAACTTCATGGTTTTACTGGATGTCTTGAACGACACAAATGAGTATTCTGGTTAATACTTGGGATGCATGGAACATGATAGGTAGTTACGTCGTTATCAGATAAGTCCCAAACATTTGCCTCTAGTCGACCAAACTCCAATCTTCCTGTCCTAATGAAGATGCGATTTACATTTGACAGTATATTGAATGTCTCCAATAATGTGAATTGCTCTGATAAGAAGAATTTGCTTCTGCATCAATATTTTATTCCGTCTACTCTTGAAATACTCCTATATTCATTAAGAATATTACTACAAGGATTTGCCTAATCCAATCCGAGCAGGTGAAGGAAATTATATGGTTACAGAACAATGGTTGGCATGAAGAGAATAATGGTTTAGGGAAACCAAATAGAAACTTATATAGGCTTTTGCAGGACAGCAACCGAAAAACTAAATATTCATTTTTGAAATTTTCAGTTGGTTTCTAACACCCGAATATAATCACACTTCTGCTATAGATTGGGGGATAAAAATCTTAAATTTTAAATTTTTGAAATGACAACAATGAACAGAGCGAGGTGTTAAACAATGGAAAGAATGAACATGGCGGAGATAAAGAGAAGAAATGCAGATGAATGATGGAGTCAAAAAGGGTTTTGCACATGGTCTACATTGCTCACATGTTGACGAATGCAAGAATGGTAGAAAACAATAGTAGTTGCACGTGGTCTTCACTGCTGTACCATTGTAAACACCGCTATGAGAAAAACTAATGAATGGAGATAGATTAGAGAGAGCTCCAAGAAGAAACCCGCTTTGATACCATATTGAAATGAGAGAAAAAAAGGAGATTGCTCTTGAATCAAAATATTGTCATTCACAGTACACCAAAAATCTATTACATAGTATTTCCTTTAGAAGGACATTATTCCCGTATAAAACTAGTTACGGGAATTAATTTCCAAAACCAATTTTATTTATTAAATTAACAATAGCATGCTAATTTATTTATTATTAACTAATCTATGTTAAGCACTAATTTCTAACAGTACAATCAACAAGTAGAGATGGTACTATAATTAATAACCAATAGTTTCTTTTTAAAATATGTGATGGTACAATCAACTAGAGTAAATTTAAGCTCAATATGTGTGATCCTTCAGCTAAGAAAAATAGATTGAAGTAAAATATGTGTATCTTTCAACCAACTACCATCAACCAAGAAACACGACATTTAAGTTCAATATGCGTGATAGTACAACCAACAATAAGAGATTTAAACTTAGTATGTGTAATACTATGATGACCAACTAACAATTTAGCTTCAAAAATATGTGGTGCTACAACCACACGAAGATATTTAAGCTCAATGTCTAATCTTTCAATCAAGAAAAGATTTTGAAGTGAAATATGTGTAATCATTCAAGAAACAACCAACTAAGAAACAAGAAGAATATTTACGCTCAACATGTTGATTATACAGCCAACAAGAGGAGATTTAAACTGATTATGAGGGATACTATAATTAACAACTAACAATTTATTTTTGGAGATATGTGATGGTACAACCAACAAGAAATGGATTTAATCTCAATATGTGTGATCCTTAAATGAAGAAAAAGAGATTCAATCAAAATGTGTAATTCTTTGAGCAATAGCCAACAATTAACAACCAAGAAACAAGAATATATTTAAGATTAATATGTGCAATAGTATAACCAATAGGAAAATATTTAATCTTATGTGTGATATTATAATCAACAACTAATAGTTTAATTTTAGGATATTTGATGCTACAACCAACAAGAATAGATTTAAGCTCAATATGTGTGATCCTTCTACCAAGAAAAATAGATTGAAGCGAAATATGTGCAATCCTTCAACCAACAATCAACAACAAAAAAACATGAAGATATTTAAGCAAGTATGTGGGGTACAATAACCAAAAAGAAGAGATTAAGACTCAGTACGTGCAATCCTTCAACCAACAATCAACAACAAAAAACATGAAGATATTTAAGGAAGTATGTGATACTATAACCAAAAAGAAGAGATTAAGACTTAGTACGTGTGATACTATAATGCACAACTACAATTTGATTTCATCATATGTGATGTTACAACCAAGATGAAAAGATTTAACGTCAATATGTGTCAGCCTCTAAACAAGAGAAGGAGATTGAAGCAAAATATGTGTAAGCCTTCAAGCAATAACCAACAACCAAGAAACTTGAAGGAATTGAAGGTCAATATGTATGATAGTATAACCAAAAAGAAGATATTTATGCTCAATATGTATGATACTATAATTAACAACTAACACTTTAATTTCAAGATATGTCATGATACATCCAACTTGAAGGAATTTAAATTCAATATGAGTGATCATTCAACCAAGAAAAATAGATTGAAGAAAATATGTGTAATAAGTCAAACAATAACTAACAACCAAAAAAGAAGATATTTAAACTCAATATGTGTGATAATACAACCACTGAGAAAATGTTTAATCTCAATATGTGTGATACTATAATTAACAACTAACAATTTATTTTTAAAATATGTGATGTTGCAACCAACAAAAAGATATTTACGCTCAATATGTATTATCTTTCAACCAAGAAAAAAAAGATTGATGTGAAATATGTGCAATCTTTCAACCAACAACTAACAACTAGCAATCAAGAAACATGAAGATATTTAAACTCAATTTGTTAGTGTGGTTAGGTTAGTGTAGGTTTTTATTTTCCTTATGCTTGGGGTATTTATTTTTTCCTACACATATTATTTAGGCTTGCTTAGGTTTATTAGGTGTGGTTAATATGAGGACACGTGGCAAAATACATCAGCTACATGTGTCACTCTCTCCCCACACATGGGTAGTTGAGTTACACATCCTCTTTTGGCTTGTTGTGCCACCTCTCATAACCACTATTTTGTTTTTACCTAAGTAGTTTATGGGGTAGTTGGGTTTCTCACCCTCTTTTGGATTTATGTGCCACCTCTCTCTTGTCTTCACTTGAGGAGGTTATGCCACATGTCTTGTCATTTACCAAGTAGGTGATAACCTCCCACCTTTTATGGGTAGTAGGAGTTAATGCACCTCTTGGATGTATTTGCCCTTATTTTTCTATATATTGAGCACTCTCCTCTCACCTTCAGCTAGTTCAGCTAGTTCGGTGATTGTTTTGTGGGAGTATTGAGAGTATTCTACAATTTCTCTTGCTTGTCTCTATTTTTTCTCTCATTTCAGATTTCTCTTCATTCTGCTATTTTGATCTTCGATCATCTATTGAGTGAAGTTGCATGTGATCTACGACCAACATCAGATCCTGGCTCAGTTCTTGCTTCTCGCAGAATCCAACATGGTATCAGAGCAGATTTGTCTGGTATAGCTCATTATTTTTTTCTGAATTTGTTTTGAGAGATTTGAGACTAATATATTGCTGAAGTTTTCCTCAAAACTAAGTATGCTCTTCTCCTGCATCCACAAATGACCTGGAGAATCAGAACAGTTTAAAGGAAAATCAACAACTGTTTAATCTAGTTTATATATACATGTGTTCCTGTGAGATCTGGGTGATTGCAGCTTTTTGGTAATATTGGAGGCTTTTTCAGCATTTCCAGAGTGTCAAGAAGGCTTTAGAAAGTCAAGATTGACTTTTACTTCACCAAAATCAGAGATTGGAGGACACAGTAAAAATCAGAATAATTTTTTTTCTAAATTTTTTTGGAGCCGTTTTCATTTTGGCTTCAAAATTCCAGCTTTCACTCATTTGCAAATAAAACAATTTCTGGGTTTTATTCCTAGGGTCGAAAAACCATCTGGGTAGTTGTTATATTTTGCAGAAAGTTGATAAATTGTGCAGAAATCAAGTCAGAAAAAGGCATGAGTCGTTTTCACGGGCAGATTTTGCACTATTCTTCAAAGTTGCATAACTTTTGCCCCGGGTGTCTGTTTTTTGCAAACGAATATTCGACGGAAAGCTAAAAAGGAGCACTTTCCATCCATGAAGGTTTGAGTAAAAATTTCTGCCTTCTTCAGTCAGATATTACAGGTTGAATCTGCTGTATTTTTTTACCTTCAGTAAATCATATCTTTCACTTTTGTAATCTATTTTTCAAAAGAAATAGGTGTAAGAAAGATATTGAAGAGTAAATCACAGCTATAAGGATTTCTTTTTCAGATTTGATTTCAAAATTAATTTGTATCATATATTGTAATTTTGGCTATAAAGAGCCTTATAAGCTTTGTAATCTGGAAAAGCCTTGTAAATGCACTAATCATAAAGTGCCAACATTGTAATATTTGGGGGGGGTGATTTTTGATACTAGTGGAAAGGGGGGGTGTCTCGTGTGTTTTCTTTCTTCACACTTTTCTTTCTTCTTTGCAATCTTCTTTTCTGCTCTCATGGATGCATCTACACTTCCAGTTTTAACTCCATATAACTATTTTGAATGGAAATCTAAGATGATAATACATCTGAAAAGACATGGATATCATCGTGTAACAATGGGACTTGAAACTGAACCAAAAGATGATGCAGAAAAGATTAAATGGTTCAACAAATGTGATGAAGCCTTTGGTACTTTGTGCATGTCAGTCTCTCCTGACCTTCTTTTTCACATTGAATCTGCCACTACACCAAATGAAGTGTGGACTAAATTGGAAAGCCTCTTTGGTAAGCAGGATGAGTTAAGAGGTCATCAGTTAGAGAATGAACTCATAGGGTTAAGTCCCAGTAGTTTTGACACTATAGAAGACTTCTTCACAAAATTGAAGGCCATTAGATTGCAGTTAGAACAGTGTGGAATCAAGAAAGATGATAAGCAACTGATCTTGAGTATTCTTTCTAAGCTTGGTCCTAACTATTCTGTATTTGTTTCTACATTCTATGCTACAAAATGTGCCCTAGGTTCAACCTATAAAATGCCTTCTCTAGATGAATTTGTTGTAGAGCTCACTAGGGAGCAAGACAAATTGGTTCTAATGGGTACAATTAAGCCCTCTAAGTCACATGCCTTAGTTGTCAATCAAGGCACAAAAGAACAAAAAGGGCCTAGTAAGCAAGATAAGAAACAAAAGAACCAAGGAGAGAAGAAGAAAGATCAGAAATCTACTACTTCAAAAGTAGATAATCAGACCTCTTCATCAAAAGGTGATCAACCTAAGAAGGAGAAGGTCAAGTGTTCTTACTGTAAGAGGCCTGGTCATGATGAACATAAGTGTTTAAAGAAGCAAATTGATCACCTTTCTCATCTTCTAGAAAAGAACAATATCAAGGTGCCTGATTCAGTTAAACAAAGTTCATCAAAAGGGTCTTCTAAGGACACAGACAAAAGTAAGGGGAAAGGAAAAGGTAAGGCCCTAGTTGCTTTTGTTTCACAACCAGAGTCTTGGATCATTGACTCGGGTGCTTCGCACCACATGGCCTCATCAAAGGATAATTTTACCTCTTTGGAGCCATGTTCTATGCCTACCATATTAATGGGTGATGACACTCCTGTTGAAGTGCATGGGAAAGGGTCTGTTGATGTGGGTGAAGGGACATTTGAGGATGTTCTTTGTGTTCCATCTTTGTCAACTAATCTCCTATCTGTTTATCAAATCACTCACACTGGTACTGGCAAGCGAGTTGAGTTCACTCCAGATAAAGTGGTAATCAGTGAAATGCATAATGGGTCTACAGTTGCTATGGGAAAAGTAGATTATCAGTCTAGACTATATCAATTTTCTCACTTTGTTCCTGACTCTCCTTCGACAGTCTTACTCACTCATGCAAATGAGGTGAGTTGTTTGTGGCATCAACGGTTTGGCCACTTGAACTACCGTTACTTGCAACAACTCAGTCAACAGGATATGGTTATAGGGTTGCCTTCTATTCAATTTTCTGATGGTGTTTTCCAGGGATGCATTCTTGGTAAGCATCCCGAGGAGAAATATGATAAAGGCAAAGCTTGGAGGGCTACTCAGCTATTGGAGTTGGTACACAGTGACTTGGCAGGACCATTTCCACAACCATCTTTTAGCAGGGCTAGATATGTCTTGACATTTATTGATGACTTTTCCAGATACACTTGGGTTTACTTTCTCAAACAAAAGTCTGAGGTCTTTGAGCATTTTCAGGATTTCAAAGCTTTTGCAG
>VDFB02118207.1:0-25521 GCA_007258455.2 Sequoia sempervirens | reverse complement strand
ACATAAAAAAAAAAATCTTTTGAAATTCTCTGTGAAAATAGTAGAAAGGGATTTTATAATTTGTTACAAAACTGTTATGTAATTTATTGAAACAGATAAACTTCTCCAATAATCTGTAGGAAAACCCTATGCTAGAAATTTATACAGTCACAGTATTTGAAATATTGAAGAAATTTGTGAAATTTTAGATCAGATATTAATATCATAAAGAAATTTGTGAAATTTTAAATCAGGGGTGAGAAATCTGTACGCGGATTTCGTTTATAAACCATGAAATTTTTTAATTTGAAACGAATTTAGCGAATGTTTTATTGTGAAATTCATTTTTTAAAAAAAGTGTTTGAATTCGTAAAGCCAAACGGCGAAATCCGCCGTCGGCTGTCGTTTTTGTTTTTATTTATTTTTTTAAAAAAATTTAAACACACTGGGGAGGGCCGAAAACCCTCCCCAACTTTCTTTTTTGGTGAGGGCGCAGCCCTGACAGGGGGGCGCGTCCTCCCCATAGGGAGGCCGCGGCTTCCCCAGCCGCTGCGTCCTCCCACATGAGGGTTGTGGCAGGGGCCACATGCCCTACCAGTAATGGAATATCAATTAAAAGTTTTAAACTTTTGCTTTATATTTTATTTGCTATGAATTTCGGGATAAAGCGAATTATTAAGTCGCGAAGTTTGAAATTTTAATTTTATTTTTATTTTGTATACATATAATATATATATATATATATATATATATTTAATATATATGTTATATATAATATATTTATAATATATATTATATATATATATTATAATATATTATATATGATATATTATATTATTATATAATATATATGATTTACATTATAATTAAATAATTTATTTAGTAAATTAAAATGATTATTTTATACTGGAACAATTTAAGAAAGGGAATTTTAAAAAAATGTTATTATTTGATAAACTGATGATTAATTTCATTGAATGAAATTGAGAAAGTGAAAATAGAATACAATTAAGTAGTTTTAATTTCTTGTTTAATTCTTATTGAAAATGACTGGATTTAATATATCCAAATGATAGATGTGCATTTCCATTTGCTTTGAATTATTTTATTTCTTTCCTCGCGGATTGCAAATTGGGAAATGTCTCTTAAAATCAAGTCTTCCAGACCAACCGTTAATGGGGAGTGTGATTGATAAGTAAAATATCATGTGATTTCTAAGTATCTGTACGTGGTTTTGTTTGGTGGTTTGACACCTGAGTTATGAACATTGACTGTTGTTGATTGAAACGTGTTTAGTCTTTTATATTGATTTTGGCTATGTGTACACTTGTAAACCTTAGACAGAGAACATAGAAATTCCCATGTTATGTTTAGGGGAGTGGCTATCTGTAAGGGCCGACACACAAAGTGGTGTCAGGGTAACTTACAAATAGTTAACTAAGTCAGTGATAATTAAATGACATAGTAGTTAGATTGAAAACTTTTAACAAGATGTGCATGCCTCGCTTATGACTCATGAGCTATTACAGTCATGAGTATAAGTTGAGAAGGCCTGGAATGGCAAATCGGTGTCTCGTTTCCTTAAGAGACATTCGATTCCGCAACAGTATGCAATAGGGGCCGGGTTTCGTAAGAGGTTACCAGGGTAACCCAAGGATTGGGGGCCGGAACCTAGGAAGAAACACCAGGGTAACCTTTGCATCGTTGTGATGACACTCCACCTAGAATAATAGTTAAACCTTGTAATTGTGATTCATTCAATTGTCAAGAATCTGGAAGCAATGTAACCATTAGAATGTTTTGTACTAGTGACTAGGGTTAGTAGATTAGGTCTAGGTAACCTTATTACTATCTCCTAGCACGGGGGGTGGACCTACGGGTACCACATGGTTAAGTGGAACGCACCTTACTCCGTTGGGTCCCCAGTTTGATCATGGCATCGAGAGCTTCAAGGATGGAGAGCTCGCACATGGATTCTTTCTGTACTTTCATCATTGTATAATGTAAATCTTGTATTGTTAAAACATTCCTCAATTTTATAAGAGGTGAACAATGTAATTGTAATTGTAACTATTATTTGAACTACCTCATCAGATGGATGAGTATTGTAATATCATATCAAATGCAATGTATGGAAAAACATGTTTGTACTTTATTATGTTAACATGAATGGAAAATTTATTATTATGCAATGTTTATCTTTATGTTATTAATTAAATGTGCAATGCGAAATACTTAAGTCACTTACGAAAAACTCAAAGTAGTGTAACATCGCTTAGCCTAATGAATGTATGCAACTAAATTACTTATTAATTAAACTTTTTAAAAAAAAATTATTACACCTTTATAACACATTTGCAACATTCTTAGGTTATTAAGACGGGGTATTACAATTAGAACACTCAGTATCTTGACCAGTGGAAGAATTTACTAATTCCAGATGCCACATGGGAGGACAAGGAGTTCATTCAAAAGCATCCCAAATTGCCGAGCATTGAGGACAATGCTTATCTAAAGAGGGGGGCATGCTATGCCCTTAATATTAGAGTACATCGAGCTTTGAATAGTCATATTATGGCTATATTAACTCCTAATTAAGTCACATTATCATTATTATATTGTTATTCAGTTGATTAGGTTAGCCTAGGGCTTAAATAGGGTTATCTAAGTTAGCTTGGGTGATATCCTAGGCATAAATAGGTATATATAGTCTAAGTTGCGAGTCTTATATCATCATCATATGGTGAGTTGTGTTCTCATTGGAGATATTTGGAGGTTTTCTCCCTCGAAGTGGCTTGTTATTCTTAGTTATTATTTAGTATATGTAGCATATTTCCTATCATATTCTTCTATTGTGCAAGTCATTTCATTACAAGATGCACCAATAAAGTAAGAGAACCTTAAAACTATGGATAACCACATAAACACTTTAAATATTCTATTCAAAATTAGTGACAAAGGAACATAACCTTCAACTTAAACATAACACAACACACCCATCACAAATCAAATAAATAATATGAAGAAAGAAGCAACAAATGATAGGAGACAATGGTATAACCTTAGTGAGGTTAAAAAAATCACCTCTATGAAACAAAGATGGCCAATGATGTGGCTTGTTGCAGTGACCTATACTGCGAATTTCTCCAACTCAGTGGACTGCAATAAGAAATGAAAGGAGGCATCAATCAAAGACATGTAGCAGTGTTTACCTTATGAGAGAAAGTATAGACTTAAGTATATTGTATACCTTTGAAGTTCCATTCACCATTGTCCAGTAATTGAAGGAAGAATGGGGTGAGCCAAACATGAATTGAAATTGCGCTCCATCCAAGCAGAGTAAACAAGACACAAATTTATAATTTAACTGTCAACTAAATATACCAAAATTTCTATAAAACTGTTCAAACAAAGAACACATCTAAAGAAGCAAATATTTAAAGCTATTATATATATATATATATATATATATGTCATTCTGTTTACTTTCGCCTACATAACTACAAATGTATACCAACAAATGTAAAGAAACAAAATAATTTATCTAAAACATAACTATATATATAGAAATATATATACCAACATTTGTACATGCGTTAAATGAGGAAATTGAAGAACAAATTAAGATTGGATTACATACTAACATCATATAAATTAAGAAGAGAACTAAAATGACTTGATCTTGTGCACTTAGAGCAGATTGTGTGTAACAATCACATTGTATGGAACAAAAATGCATTGACATTCATAAACAGTATAAGTTGAAACCCCACATATTGAGTTACAGGGTAGTGCATGACAAACATTTACAGTGCATACAACTGATCTATATTCCTAGATGTATAGATTATAAATGAAATCACATTTACTTGAGCTCTTACAACAAAGTGGGTGACACAATAACATCGTATAGAACTAATATGCATTGATAGAAATTAAGAATTGATCTGAAATCACTTGATCTTGTGCGGTTAGAGTGTAACAATCACATTTTATACAACAAAATCTTACAAGTGCATGTCATGTACATATGTTGGCATATATATGTATGTATGTATGTATGTATGTATGTATGTATGTATGTATGTAGATATATGATAGAAAAACTATTATATTTGTTTTAATTTGGTCTTCATTTGTATGAGACATATACACATGTTGGTACAGTAGGTCAAGGAATATCAATATATATAATATATTTATGTTAGTTTTAATATGTTCTTCATTTCAGCCATATAAAATATTGGTATATATACACATATATGTGTTTGTGTGTGTGTATTTGTACATATATATTGCACAAATAGTATAGTGAGACATGAATGAACATTGGTTAAACATTGTCAAAATGAAACACACTGGTACATGCCTAGTTAGGTAAAAAACCTCACCTATAAGATAAAGGGAGCCTTCAAGAGTGCAGAGCTGAACAATGAAGTGTGTAGAGCCAAAAAATGAATTGTGGAGAGCTGAACATGTATGTGTGTGTAACCAAATGAAGACTTCAAAATAAACAAAAACAAAAGGAATGCCAATGAGTGGGATATGCAAGAATTTGGAGCATTGAATGAACCTTGATCTCCAAATTATGTGCTCCTCAGGCTGAGTAACTGCAGAGGGATGCATAAGGCAAGTTGCCTAGTGGAGGTAATGAAGGGGTGACACACAATTAATTCTCTCAACTGGATGCTTGAGTGGGGATGGAATGTATACATTACTCTATTAGTTTTAATGTGTAGTTCATTTAAGCCATATAAATATATATGTATATATATACATATACATATATACATACATATATATATACATATACATATACATATATACATACATACATATATATTTATATACATATAAATACATATACATATACATATATACATACATATATATATACATATAAATACATATACATATACATATATACATATACATATTGTTAAATAGAATATTACAAGTGCATGGCATAATATTGTCCAAATGATAACCAATGAAACCCTTTTCATATTTCGAAGTACCAAGCAAATATTCAAAGAAAAAAGCAAAGTAAAACTTCATACAATGAGGAACAAAAGAGTATAAGTGCATGGAGGACTATACATCAAATGAGAACTAGTGAAATGCTCCTCATATTTCATAGTATCAATCAAATATAAAGAGAAATTTGCATAGTGAAAGTTTGTGCAATGAAGAACAAAATGATATAAGTGTATGGTAGGATACCATCGAAATGAAAGATGATGGTATAAGCCTAGTGAGGTAAAAACCTCACCTAAAAGAGAAATGGAGCTTTCGAGAGTGTAGAGCCAAACGATGAAGCATGTAGAGCCAAACAATGAATTGTGGAGAGACAAACATGTATGGGGGCATAACCAAATGAAGACTCCATAATAAATGCAAATAAAATAAATGACAATGAGTGGGATATGTGAGAATTTGGAGCATTGAATGAACCTTGGTCTCTGAATTACGTGCTTGTTAGGTCGATTAACTGTGGAGGGAAGCGTAAGGCAAGTTGCTAATAGAGGTAACAAAAGGGGTGGCACGTGATTTATGCTCTCAATTGGATGATTGGTGTGGTGAATTTCTTGCATGACACACATCCATCTGACCCAATACACGATTTTAAAAAATAATAATAATAAATAAAATAAAATTGTCATCTATGCACAAGTGGTAGGGTGACATGGTGAGAAAGTTTTATTAATTTTTGGTCCACGTGGTACTCCAAGTGGGCCTCCACACATAGGGTGCGCCACTTTGGGCTCCCCTCCCCTAGTTGATACATGGTTGTGCTTCTATTAGGGATATTTTGGGCAATCATTTAATAAATCAATTAGGTGTTGGATCCTATGAACATGTTGATGATGTCTCAACACCTACAAAAAGGAAAATTTATAGAGGTTTAATTGTACATATTCAAGAAGGCTTGTATTTAATTTAAAAAATGTGCTTGTGGACAAAATATAAAACTTTGGTCAATTGAAATTGTTATAATATTTGAAAGTGATTAGATCTCACTGAATGATTCACAGGCTTTACAAAGAACACACATTGATACACAAGTTGAACACCTCAATTTTTTTTTTATTCCCCTTACACAGTGGAGGACAGATGGCTAATTTCTTCCAAACTAGACATTCAATTTGACACCAATTTCAATAACTTTAATATGACTATTTGCTAATAGATGCTTAGATGAGGTATGGCACACTTTTTTAAAAACTATGAAAAATTTCATGGATCAAATGGTCCTTTGTTGGGCTCACAATTCCTATATAGTAATACAAATCTATAGATGTTGGTTGAAGGAATATTAGGAAATACATTGGATAGCCCTGGTCTTGATAATACTCTTTAGGTTTCTCATGTTACTAAGGTATAAGAATTCATGGGTATGTAAAAGGAATTATTTTCTTTGAATTATATATTCTTTGATAGGAAATGCAATGGGGTTCAATTTTTGGTAAAATGCTGGGAATTTTTGGAGGAAGAAGAATGGGTTTTTTAGTTTTTACAAAGGGAGGAGTCTATGAAGTTTTCAGTTGAAGAAATACAAGAGATTCATGATAGAAGGATTATGATAACACCCCTAGTATTTTTTATTTGAATATCTAATATTCAACTCCTTCACTTTTAGTTGTGCTTTTTATAATTCCTTATGTATGGAGAGAAGATAGAAATATAATATTTTCTATTCTTGAATTAGCAATATATCTAATGTATTTGAGAGGAAAGAATACCAAATTTTATGTGGATTACAAATAAGTTTTTAATCAAATGACCATTAGAAACTTGATCAAATTAGAACACAAAAGAGAAAGAGAACTATCATTTTACACAATTTAAGAGGGGTCCTAACATTAGGGGTGCTACATGTTGATGGCTAGAGTGCCCAAGGGCATGAGTATCCTTGTGGTATATTTGATCTTTTGAGGGAGTTTGAGCATGATTCCTTGAGCTTAGGGCTCTTATGGATCCCGTTTGTAATCATTGAAGGTTTGCAAATCAATAATAAATGGTCCTAAATATATACGAGGGTATGAGCACTAAAATGAGTACAAAAACATAAGATGGAGTTGTAAAGGAGGAGATTTCTTATCTTACAATAACCATGATAGTTGTGATCACTTCTTTGTAGTAGATAGAGGCTTATTACAATATTGAGACCAAGTCCTTTTACCATGCAATGTATAGAGTTAGATCTAGACTATATTACAATGACTTGACCTTTTGGCATCTCATTTGCATTGATGGTGTCCTTTCCCATGTATCCAACTCACTCCTTTACATTTATCTATGTAGTTGTAACAATTTTTTACATTTGTCCACATCCAACCAGAGCACTCTCATTGATCCATCCATAGAGTTAGATTTTCACTCTAAAAAGTTAGTGCCTTGTGTCACTTTCTATATTAGGCGGAATCTCTTACCTCTCTCTCTTTCTTTTACTTTTTTTTTTGAGATAGCTCCTACTCAAGTTTTAATTCGTAATTATCTCAAATTGTGTGATGTATGTTGCTCGGTGTATGTTTCTTTATATTTGGTGGGTTTCAATGAGGTGTCAAACACAAGAAAAATTAGAAGTGGTCTATTACTTTACATATACTAGATAGCCTTTGAGTGTTTGAAAAATATTTTGAATTCCAAAAGGTATTTGTAAATATTGTTAGTCATTATAAACAGTCAAATATTAGAGAGATCAAGACAAATGAGTTACAATAGTCTATGAAACGTTAGATTATTCTTGTGAAATATAAAATCACTCACATAAAGATCACTTACATAAACATCAATGCAATAGTATACTATAATACTATATTAAATAAATACAAATATGTTTTGTTTTATTATTTTTAAAAATAATATATTATAAGAGGAAATAGTAAAAATTTAAATTTACAATAGATATCTAAAACTATTGTCATCTATACGTGGCTCTAATTTATTGTTATGCTCCACTTGTGATATCACTCTGCCTTTCTTCTCTAAATGTCACTTCTAATCATAACGACTCCCCTTCTGTCTTGTTCGTTTGCTATATACCATTCTGATGCACGATGCACAATACACGATGCACTTCAATTTTAATTAATAATTGTTTTAATAAAAAGCACTTTAAAGGATAGACGTTGCCTTCTCTTGTCCACATGCTTTCCTCTACGATTCCGCGTTTCTTCCACAAGATCCTGCCTTCACGCGCTTTCCTCGACGACTCCGCGTTTCTTCATGATCTTGCCTGCCAGACGCTTCCCTTAATGAAATGGGCGTTTCTTCCTTGAAGTTCCAACGCAAATCACACTAACTCTACCTGTCCGGTTTGTTGTTATTTTTATCCAGCCTCATATAATACTCAGCTCTCGCCTTCGCTCAGAAACGAGCCATATTTCAGCCTATTTTGATTGATTTTCCGTCATTGCTTCTCTGTGTCAATTAAATCTAATCCCATGGCGTCTACTTCTACCACATCTGTTCGACCAGAGAGGGAGCCTGGAAACACTTCTACCACTGGTCGCATCCCTGGTATGGCTGCTTTCCATGAAATCGCACCATCTGCATCTACTTTGGGTGAATCCTCAACAGTCGTCCAAAAGCCATGTTACGATGTGTTCATTAATCATCGTGGACCAGATGTCAAGAAAACGTTAGCCAGCAGAATCTATAATATCCTCCGTGACATGAACGTGACAGCTTTTTTAGATTCAGAAGAGTTTGATTATGGCGATTTCTTGCCTGAAACATTAGAAGCAGCAATCCGCGGTGCTACACTTCATATAGCAATTTTTTCAAAGAGGTATGCAGAGTCAGTTTGGTGTTTGGCAGAGCTCTCATGTATGCTTAAAAGTGGCGCAAAAATTGTTCCCGTTTTCTACTATGTAGACCCTAATGATCTCAGATATGTACCTAAAAGGAAAGGAATATACGTTAATGCCTTTGATAGGCATAAAAAGAAACGTAGATATAGCCGAGAAAAGCTGGAGGAGTGGAAAGATGCACTCTATAAGGTCTCATTTTACAGTGGCATAATCATCAAAAATAATGAGTAAGTACCACGCATTCGGTCTCCCTATCTAAACAAATATGCTTTCTTTTTTATATCTTTGAAATTTTACTTTGGCACAAACGGCTCTCAGTAGGTTAATCTTTCAATATTTTTACTTGTTCAGTGATGAGATGGAGTTGTTCCAGAATATTGTGAATATTGTACAGAAAGAAAGAAGCAATGTGCCACTAATAGTTGCAAAACATCCAGTAGGTCTCAGCCAAACAGTAGAAGACTTTGAGAATACACTCCAACTCGCCCAGGGTGAACAGGGTGTGCAAATTGTGGGTATTTGGGGCATGGGTGGTTCGGGCAAGACCACGCTTGCCAAGGAATTATACAACAAAAGACGCTCATCCATGGAGAAATCCATCTTTATTTCTGATATTAGAGAAGCCAAAGGGTTTTTGCAGAAAAAGCAGATTGAACTCCTCGAAGGTTTTGGTGTGAATGAAACAATTCACAACGTAGAGAAAGGTAAGGCAACTCTAGCAGCGCATTTGAGATCTTTTAAGGTGCTCATTGTTATGGATGATGTGGACCATGTCGATCAATTGGATGCTCTGATACCTGTAAAAGAAAGGCTTGGAAGGGGGAGTCTCATCCTTGTTACAACACGGGAATGTGAAGTTCTTACATCTTGGGATATATTCTCTGTATATAAAATGAAAGCATTGGATCCACATAATGCAGAGCAACTTTTTTGTTGGCATGCTTTTCTACAACCTTCTCCCCTCCACGGATTTGAGGTGCTTGTTAAAAAGTTTTTAGAGGCTTGTCATGGATTGCCCCTATCTCTCAAGGTATTTGGAGCACAGCTGCACACGAATTTTTCCAAAAAAGAATGGGAGTCTCTATTACACAAGATCTCAAGAATATTGCCCAAAGATATCAAAGAGATACTCAAAATAAGCTACGATGCCCTCGATGATGAAGAGAAAGAGGCATTCCTTGATATTGCTTGTTTCTTTATTGGAGAAAAGAACAGTTTGGCGATTGAAGTCTGGGATGGATCAGGATGGAGTGGTCTCTATACCTGGAAAAGGCTTCAAAATAAGTGTTTGGTTGAACTTGATGATAACAATTATATACGAATGCATGATCATTTAAGAGATCTTGGTAGGGAAATCGCAAATCAACATTGGCCCTCCCGACTTTGGTCAACCCAACAGATTATTAATTATGGCAAACAAAATGAGGTGAGGTTAATACTTTCTTTTATCTTCGTAGCAAAACAATTGGAAGGACAACTTCTTCTGTACCCATATGTTTGTGTCTAGGAAGATTATTGATATATGCGTTAAACAGCTATTTAAAAAAGAGAGTCTCGCTAGTCCTTTCCCAGTCAAATTGACTTAACTACTTACCTATTTACTCTGTATGTGTTTGAACAGCCAATGATTTTTTTGTATTTAATAAGAGTCTGAATTTCTTATTCTTATTTTCAGAAAAGAAATGGCATTCGAGGAATTATGGATACCGCAATTGATAATGGAGAGTTCTGGCCATATAGGGTATGTTTGTCTGTGTTTTCCGTTTCTCTACTAATTTCATTGTTTGTATAAGTTATCTGCATTATGTAGTTTTTCTGAATATTTCATATTTTCCGTATTCAGAGCTCAAAGGTCTTATAGTGTAGGAAAGAGGCTGATTAATTAGTGAGTTTATTAAGTTTCATGGTTGTTGCTCGCAGGACCCTAATATAAGTTCAGAAATTTTGTTGCTCAGACCCCATTTAGTTGGACTAAAGCTTTTGGTGACTAGAGGAGATTATCTTAATCGAGTAATCGGTGAAGTATCAAGAGAGCTGCTCTGGCTTCGCTGGTACGGTATCAGGCAAAGAAATCTTCCGGCACGGCTTTCACTGAAAAATTTAAGGGTTTTAGAACTCTGTGAATGTCAATACATATGGACAGGGGAAGATCACTTAGAAGAGCTGTGGGAGGCTGAGAGCGACGTAAGTAGTCTTCCCATTTTGCTCTATTAAATCTACATTTCAATTTATTTAATAATTGCAGTATGTTTTACGTTTATCCCGTTGGAAATGTGGTACAGGCTCCCCTGCAGTTAAGAGAGTTGGTTATTTCTTATTGCCTCGAATTCCAAAAAATTCCAAACTCAATAGGGTGTCTCAATGAGTTGAGAAAGATAATAATCGAAGGTGCAAGTAAGGTTTGCAGTCTGCCAGCAGAAATTTGCCATTTGCAATTGTTGGAGCACCTTGTCTTAGACGAATGTGGAATATCATCACTACCCAGCAGTTTCGGCGAATTGACAAATTTGCGGTACCTCAGTTTGCGGAATTGCTCGAAGTTGAGGAGACTGCCAGATACTTTTAAGAACTTGATGCTCCTGCAACATCTCGACTTAGGGGGGTGTACACAACTCATACTTATGTCAGATGATTTCCAAAACATTACAGAGCTAGAGTTCTTGAGCCTTTTTGAGTGCGAGCAATTGGAAGAGTTGCCTCGTCACATCACAAATCAGGCGTCCTTGAAAGAGTTGTATTTAGATGGTATGAAGAGTTTAAGGGAGCTTCCTGATAAAATCGGCGAACTAAGCAGGCTGCGAAAGATGGAGATAGGAAGTTTGCCATTTTTATCTCTATTTTGGTCCCACTTTACCTTGGATTGTTCCATCCTAAAATCCTTGCCTAACTCTCTTGGAAATTTATCCTCCTTAACCGATCTTTCAATTAAGAATTGTCCCAACCTGGAATCTTTACCGACCTCTCTTGGAGATTTGTTCTTCTTGACTAATCTTTCAATTGAGAATTGTCCAAAGCTGAAAGGTTTCTCTAATTGCCCAATCAGCCAAGTAGATTTTGGGGCGGCGTCTTTATCTTTTGCATTCAGCAACCTGAAGCAGCTGAAACTAGAGGAAATAGAAGTGTGCAGGATTTCAATTTCTGAAGACCGTTGTCTTCGCCTTGAGAGACTGGAATTAATAAATAATAATCATTTAAAGGAGATTGAAGCCTTGCCAGTAAACCTTGATTGGTTTCATTTGAAGTCGTGTCCACAGTTGGACGTGCTTCCGAGCTTTGCACAGTTAACTTCTCTCAGAGAATTTGAAGTACGAGATTGCAACAGAATTGAAAAAATTGAGGGTTTAAAATATTACACAAGATTGGAAATATTGTGACTGCACACCTGCTTGGAGGTGCCGAGCATAGAAAGTTTTGAGCACATGAAGAGATTGAGTACGGTGGAACTGAAAGCAAACAAGGGATCAGCTATTAAAAATTTCAGTCAAACGATACAGGTAATAATAGTTTATAGATATTATATATTTTAATTATCATTCATGTAATTGTGCATTGACTGAATGTTGTGCAAGGAATTTGCAGAAATGGCCAGATGAAATAATAATATGTGCGCGGGCAGTCTCTGATGCTTCCTCACTTGTAGACTCCTTTCTCTCTCCGAATCTCTCTGTGGTTGACTCCTTCTCTAACCAGAAGCTTTCGTCCCGCCCGGAATTGCTGCTCAACCGTTTCTCCAATGGCAATGCCATTATGCTCTGCTATGTTATAAATTATGATCATTCTTTACAAATGGATATTAATTTAATGCGGACTGAACGTCGGCACTTCTTTAGCGAGATGACTTCGATGGGGATAGAAAAGGGTAGATGGGCACTGATAGCTGTCTTCACAAAACGTTCCAGATGGTTCGCTCCAGCGAACCTTTCAAGAGATGGATTCGTTATAGAACCTTATAATTTCGTGGATGAATCTGTAGCGTTAGAGGAAGTGGAGAGAGGTTTGGCGTTGAGAGGGGAAGAGCAAAGATTACAATGTTTGGCTGTGGAGGCATTTTGCCACCTGACATGTTGAAGGAAATGCATAGATAACTAAAGATTACAAGCTTGAGATGTTTGTAAGGATATTTTAGTACTGAGAATATGATAGGTAGATGAGACTAGCCGGATCAACATGAGATTATGCAGGTGTGGGTAAAGCTTCAAGCTTAACTGCCCATGAGTGATAATTGAAATTCATTCCTAGGGCATATATTTTTGTTAAGAGATGAAAATTCTAGTTGTGGTCAATGCAATCGATTACATGAAAAAATTTCGAGCTGTGAATTAAAGTACTTGTAGATATAATATAAATATGCTGTGAAAAGATAAATATAATATAAATATGGTGTAAAAAGACAAATATAATGTAAATTTAGTGTACAAAGATAAGATAAAATATTATTTTAATATATAAATATATAATTTATTTAATAACAAAGATTTAAGAAGTCTTTGACTAAAGAATGTATAAAAGTGTTATTTTTCTCTTTGAGTATATATTTGTTTAATAAAAATAAGGTAGAAAATTAGAATTCTTTATGTACAAATATCTTAATTTAATCTTTAATAATCATAATATTTGAGATGATTTCTACTTTATAATTGGATTGTGGAATATATTTATCAATCTAAATATATTGAGAAAAAAAAAAAACTTTTCAAGTTTGTTAGATGTTATGCTTGAAAGGATTCATTTATAAATAAAATTAAGATGTTTCCAAAAAAAATGTTAAAACCATACATCCTCTTCTACGAATTTGATAAATTTTGTTGAAAATATTATAAGTTAATCATATTGATGAAAATGAGGCTCACTAACGGATACTAAATAGGTGGATTTAGAATTAAATAAAAAATTAATAATTATTGGCAGCTGCACCTGTTACTAATTTTTCACCACATCTCGATTGGTGGAGCTAGCTGAATGTTATTTAGCATAAGGTGGAATTGCACTTAGGTTCAAATGTTGTTTTATCATTATGCATTGAGTAACAGTTATACATTTTAAAGAAGTAATAGAGTTTTCAGAGTATCATTCAGATGTTGCAGAATTAAAAGAAACACAGAATTGATAACATGAGCAAAATAGCATTTCAAATGCCTTCTTTTATTTCATAAAAACTCATATTTACAAGGTTTCATTTGATTTCAACAATCAGAATGATATTACAACATTGCATATAAATGCATTTTCTTTTCAATTGGAAAGCAGAATTGAAATCAAAGATCCACACAAGTCGTGGATATAATTGTTACAACACATCGCACTACTGGAGATGCAGAAAATAAAACACATAAGTGACAGCATAGTCATCATTGCCTAATTATTGACGTTTGATGCTGAATGGTGCACCTTGTCTTCTTGAGCTCCGTCAACCTGTAAGAGGAAAAGAGGGGTGGCAGTGGCTCTAATTATGATGTAACTTATATGGAGCACCCACAATAGTACAACCTACTATCAACCATGTATTGAAACAATCAATCCAATCAAGTGCATTACGAAAGAAATCAGCTGAAGGAGAAATAACAATATCATGATCAACATGTTCTATTTTTTATGCAAACATTGTTTGTTTCCTTGTGTAGGTATACGTAAAGTCACGAAGCTGAACATTATTCAAAGACCAAGCATGTGGAGGAAAACAGGCTCCCACAAGGGTAGAGCTCGGCATGCTGCCCTATTCATTAAATGGGTTGATTTCAAGATACATCATCATTTTCATAAAGTGAAATGAAGAACAACTGAAGGAGTAAAAATAGCATTATCCATCAAGCAACTTCACCAACTATGCATTCATAACAATCAAGTTTGTTTTCTGAAGGCTACAAGTGAACAGTGAGTTTAGTTCACTAAATGAATTCAACTGAGTACATTTACATCAGGTATTGCTAAAAAAGTTCATGTTCTATGCTGATCATAATCATATATGTCATGCAAGTTTCAGTTCATCAATTATTTCTCTTCACAGTCAAGCATAGTGAATAGGCATACATTATGCCTTAATGTTTTGTTTTAACTTTTATCATGAAAGAGAACGTATTTTGAAAGAAGTTTGATAAGTGGAACATAAAAATGCATGAAGAGTATCATGTTGCCCAAAAGTACAAAAGGTAGACAATGCATTCAAATGACAAAAGATAGCCACTTTCAGTTTAACAGTTTCATTCCAGAATGGTGCTTATGAGGCTTTAGATATGCATAGGAACTGGTGAGTAGAGGTGGTTCGTGGTGTTGCAATGTTCAATCTAAGCCTGTACATAAAGTCTAAGAGTAGAAAGCGATGTTGTTGTATGGTAAGATCAAAGATTTCAAAAGGAGAAACATTTCTGAGTGCAAAGGAAAGTAACTTGATATAGTAGCAAGCATCACTGATACAATACCTGGATATGGAGTACTGGTTAATGAAAAGCTACAGCAAGGACAACTAACTCAGTTTGGTTGGGATGGTGCCTCAAACAGGATCATGTATCAATGTTTAGTGGAGGACACCAATCAAATGTGACATGCACATTCAACTTGTTTTCAATGAGTTACAAGTGTCAAGCAAGGCACACATGAGCAAAATTGTCAAAATCAGATTATGGAGACATGAGATTTCAACATGGTATTCCAATGATGCCTAAAGTATTAACAGTCACAAGTGGAATCTTTTAAAGTCAGGTCTGTATAAGTATTATAATGTTTCAATCTAAATCTGTTTGAAGCAAAAGACAGAGATTGCTTTGTTAAGATTATTGAAAGTCAAAAAGACACTGATGTACATACAAAATACAAGCATGGAGATCCTCCTCTTCACAATGGACAAATATAGAAGCATTCTCAAGGTATTGCACTATTTTTGCCAAGATTCTAAGTACCTAGAGAGCATTTTCAGAATGTGCATTAGATGTATTTAAAGGTAGTCTGCAGTTCCATGTCGAAGACAATTCTGTGACAAGAGGAATCAGATGTTTTTATCAAAAGGAAAAACAATTATGAGTCAAGTTCGGTTTTATACAACTATCAAGGAGAGCTACAGAAATGCCAAAAGAATAATCGAGTAATATGAGTCAATGAATTAACTACAGAGCAACATACAAATTCTTATTATTCTCGCCATGAGTTTTCATTTCTGAAGTGATGCAATGAAGATGCTTTCTTTTGAAAGGTGCAAAATGCCAAGGAGATTAAATGAGGATACAATCATTTAAGTCATTCCTTTGTTTTAGAAGTTTAGAATAAGTCACTGGCTCATTTGGGTCAAGCTCATATTCATAAACAGATTTACAATTTTGAGTCTCAAATATCCATGTCCAGGGTTACATTTAAGATACAGAAAAGCTATAATCACAATGACCCATGTGGAGTTTTGCACGAGACAACATTTGAGTTCAAAATGTGAAATGTTGTGTTGAGGCAAGTTTCAGAAAAGTATAGTTCTTTTTTGAGATTTCATATACTCACATGTGAGTTTGTTTTTTAAGTACAGGAAATGCAACAATGGAGAGAACCCATATGGGTTTTATGTAAAAGTAGTAGAATACAAAAATGCATTTTTTTGTGACTAAATCGAGCTTCGTAGAAAAGAAAATACAGTTTTCTTTAGGGTTTTCAAATACCCACATTCAATTTTTTTTTCAATACAGAAAATTCAACCCACGAAAAGAGACAGCAGGGAAATGCTAAGATGCAAGTTTCCTGAGTAGGGTCAAGCAACAAAAGGAAGAAGATGCAATTTTATTCAAATTTATGTGATACCCATATGCAAAAATGTTTTTAAATAGACATAATGGCCAATCTTTTGTTCTGGGTCGAGCCCAAAACTCAAAGAATTGCTTTCTACAATACATATCTTACCCGGCGAGCATGGCCAAAATTCATGAACAAGAGGAGATGGTTAAGCCTCTAAAGAAATAAGGTGTTTTAACAAAGAGATTACTAGTTATGTGTTGCTTTACAGAAAGTGGCATCTAGCCAGCGGTGCTGAACTCACAAAGAGGCTACATCTAAAGCCAATATTTGAACTCTCAAAGAAGGTCGGGGAGCTCACACAATGGTGGGGTGAAAAATGAAAGACAAGGGTGTTAGAGTTATGGCCATAACCTCAGAATTGCGAGGGAAAAGTGCAAATATCAGAAGTGGGTACAAGTCATGCTATGATAAAGGGTTTCGCTGAAGCAGAATGACCAGAAGGCGGTAGAGTCACCTGAGAGAAGTGTAAGGAGATTGAGAGAAAAGTGAGCGGTGACGGCGCCCGATCGTTTACGCTTGCCAGAAAGAATATAGCAATTACAATACACAAAGCAAAATGAAACTTACCGGTAGCGGTTCCGGCCCGATAAAGGTGAAAATGGTTCCTCAAGCATATGAGCTTTCCGGTTTGACACATTCATGGTGGCGGCAGAGCTTTTCTCCAAATTAGGGAGTGTGCAAAATGAAGTGATAATTAGGGTTTGACCCTATTTTCTCATACCCTAATTCGAACATCATGATGATCTAGAATATTCAATCAAGACACATGTTGATTTTCAAATGGAGGCCAAAATTCATAATGTTTTCATTGTGACCTTATTAAAATCCGAGCTAATGTATATGTGGGGAGGTCAAAAAATTTATGTGCTTAGATCATAGTAAATTCTTTGTGACTTATTTTTTTTCCTTAGTGAAATATGAAGCCTTGGGTAAGGTTTAGACAATAATAATATTAATGGATATCCTGTGACCTAGGGTTAGGGTTTGATGATTATACCTTAGAGTTATGATTTTAGTTGATTTTAAAGAAATCAATGAAGATTGAAGATATGAGAGAGGATAATGATGTGTTATTTTTTATTGATTTTTTGAGAAAATCAGGATATTGTAATGGAGAAATAAGGAGTTTTCTTTTTTGCAAAATATTTTCAATCTTTAATTGCAAAAATAGATTAATTGTGCAAATCTGCATCTTGCAAAGCATAATCATGAGGCGATATTCTATAAATTGCTTTGTGTTTTCTTGCTATTTTTAGTAGATTTTTGTTGACTTTTCCTCTTGGTCGGATTTTAGACCTATCTTGGAGAGATAAGGTGTTTTTTGAGCTTTTAAAGCAAGATTAGCCTATTTTTAGAGCCTTGACAATGTGATCATAAAAGCATTGTGTTTTTTTATGCTTTTAGGCAGTTTTTGAGACAATTTGAGGCCTTTTTCTTGGAGCTTTTTCCTGAGCTCGGATAAGGGTTTCTTGAGAGTTATGTTTTGATAAAGTTAGTCTTTTAGCTGGCTTTTCTCAGTAGTTCAGATCATAGTTTCTTGCTCATACACATTTTTGAGCTTGTAAACCTTTTGGTACTCAGTTTTCACAGATTGACACTCTTTCAATTTTAATAGAGCAACAGATCTATCCTTCTTATTTTTTGTCTCAAATTTTGTAATGGCAATCTGATGTATTTGTGTTTTCAAATTGGAATTCTTTTATGTCTTGCTGTTATAGGTTGTGTTTCAGAATTACATGTTTCAGGTTGCATGTTGTATTTGTTTTCAAGATCTTCATGCAAATCACTGATGGTATATGTGTCAATAAGATTGTGAGGATTACTATTATAGAGAAGCTGTTGTGAGTGGTTAGGTCTAAATTCTTATAAGTTTGTTGAATCATCTGTTAGAAATAGGTTTTTACATTTAGTCATTGTTTATCCCTTTCCTCAAAGGTTTAAATAGAATTTATCATTCGGACAACCAATTCACTCTAGAGATTCCTTCTTCATTCAGATCACCCACATCTGAAGAAGGTTTCCATGTTTCAATAGTTTGTTGAATACTACACTCAACAGGGGGCAAAACTATTGACAACAACACCCATAGGAGGTTCAAGGGTTTAAGACAATAGGGAATTAAAGGTAAATTTTAAATGAATTTTAATATTACATTAAATGAAGTACTATGCTCATTGCAAATATAAGAATAACATATATGCAAATTCAATAAAGTACTCTGCTACAACTTTAGCTATACAAGCTAGGTGATATTTCAAAGACCTCTAAATTGCACATAATGATAGATGATAGTTATTGTAGATGAAATCAACAATTTGAAAGTGAAAGAATATGTGATTGAGATCCCATAAGCCATGGATGATAATCTGAAGAGAAACTTGTCACACAAAAATGAGAAATTACACAACAAAAAGGGATAAAACAATAATGATTATTGATTACTTAATGAATACAATGAAGGATTGAATATCCTTATGTAGACTCAGATCAACTCAACATGAGATCCCTAAATGGTGGAGTTCAACTCAACATGTGATGGAGTTTTGATTGAGATAAGAGTGAGATAACATAAGCAATAGAGTCAAAATGCATGAATCAGTTAAGTCTCTTAACTAATTGAAATGCATAGTTAATGCAATAGCACTCATAATCAGAACTAGATGATCTTTTCCTAAGTTTGCATTAAGAACTAAAGTAAATTAATGATGATTTACTCCAATAGAAAGTAATGAGAATGAGAATTAGTTAAGTCACTTAACTAATTGAAATGCATAATTAATGCAATAACACTCATAATCAGAACTAGATGATCTTTTCCTAAGTTTGCATTAAGCACTAGAGTAAATTAATGATGATTTACTCCAATAGAAAGTAATGAGAATGGTACTTCAAGTTATTGTATTTTCTATTTTAAAGTACCCTTCTAGTTCTTTGATTGGTAAAACAACACAAAGAACAACAAAAATTGCAAATATAAATATTATAAGTGTAGTAAAACGAGCTAACATGGCTTTAGAACCATAATTGTACCTTCATCTCTCAAGGAGGGTAAGCTTTTCGAAAACCCAAGCTTCACTGAAGCTATTGCAAATAGATATATCAAATTCCCAAACAACCCATGCCAAGGGAGTATACCACCCCTCACATAATCTAGTGCACTAAGAAAGAAGAAAGGGAATAATCTAGCCAACCACTAAAAAAGAAACAAAATCAAAGCTCATGCAAAATCTATAATATGCTTGATTGATCACATGAAGATGTCATTCATTTATGAACAAAAGGAATATGTTAGCTTTTATATCAGCATTAGTTATCATGGACACTTCAAAGGAAATAGAGGTACCTGTAAAGAAAATAAGAATTTTATCAAGGCCCAGTGATAAATGCCAATTGTATAGATTCATAATTCCACATTTATTGTGGCATTTGAAAGAAACACATGCCAACAACTCCTCATACCGAAGCAATCAAATGTAGAGATAAACGTACTAATTTTCGATAGAATTTTGGTACTTGAATGACCTTGTAAATAAGAATAGTTTTTGGGTGATCCCGCAATAGTTGTTTACAATTGTTGGCCAAACTGGACATTGAAATTATTATTTTAAACTAAATCTTCACATTCAGACAACAATAGTGGCTAAACCGTGAGGAATTTGAAGATGATGCAAACTAGATTCTCGTCACATTTTATCTATAGATTCTAAATATATATTTTTCAAAATTTTTGGAATCAAATTGCACTTATTTTTCCATCTCTCACAAAAGTTGGTTTTTTTTAGAAAACAACATTTTTAAAAAGTGGCATTAATCAGATAACACATAATTTTTTTCCATGAAGGATAAAATTTTAATTCTTTCAATTTAGATTTGTAACCGAGCATTAGTACTTCCAATTTGGTTAGATAGTTTTTATTGAACATTTCTTCTTTAATCAAGTTTCTCAAGTCAAACCAATTACAATTCACATAGCATGATCATATAACTAACTTTTTTCATATATCAAAATTCAATTTTTTTGTTGGATCAAGGACTTCAATATCTAGTGCACTCATATTTTAAATTTTTTTGACAATTTCTATTTTTCACATGTGTAGAACAAAGACCTTCATTTTCATGAAAACCTATGTTTAATAAAACTAAAAAAGCAAATACATAATAAAACCAAAACATATTAAAATTATATTTGTTGGATAGCTTGTTCCAAAAGACTACCTAATTCTAGTTGGGTTTGTGAAGACTCCTCTATTTTCATCCTCAACCTGAACTTCAAGAGTAAAAATTTAGGTTTTAAAGTGCCCTAAGGGGAGAATGAGGGCAAAGGGGTGTTCAATAACTGGGTTCAGTCCAACCCTGTGTTCGACCTAACCCCCTTCCCAAAAGGGGTTTTCAAATTTTTTTTGTCCATGCATGCATTGATTTGGTTTGCTTGAACCCTGGTTCGACTAAACATTTTTTTGGTTCTTTCAAACCAACAAGGTTGTTTGAACCCCCAAAATCAATTTTTTTTCCATGGGCTCATTGTTTGTGAGTTTTTCTTCCTCCATCAAATTGTAAACCACTATTGTGGCTTCACCCTTCTTTGAAACAATATATGCAATAGCTCATTAATTTCAAGTTGAGATTCTAGTAATTGATAAAATAAAATTGTAAAATAGATCATAGAAGCAAAAATGTTTAGTATTGATGTAGCGTAGAAAAATGTTTACAACCCTTTTTTACACTTAGTTTGGGAATAATTGATATATTTAATTAACTTAATAATGCATTGATTTAGTATTGTAATGTATTGTACACATTCACATTGAATCTAGGGCTCTTTTCAACACAATGTACTTAAAATTGTACCTTATATTGGGTGTTGAAAAGTGTTGTATTACACTTTCACACTTATCTAGGGTTTTATTAATTAATTATGGTTAATTGAGCTTAATTTGACCCTTTAATTCAAATTTAAGCCTTATTAATCAAACTTTTTGAAGGATCTATCCCAAAACCTAATAATGATATTGCATGACATTTAATTTGGAAAATTTGAGGTCTTAGAAAATGGTGCTAGGACCCATTTTCCATCCTCCCCACATAGGACACCCCTTTCTTAGCATTTTTGAGGTGGGTTTTTGATGTTAAATATTCATCCCCCTAAAGCATTGTCCTAAAAAGTTGTGTTAGGATCAATTCAGCTTTAGTGGTGAATGGGTCCTCCTCACATAGGACACCCCTTTCTAAGTTTAATTGTAGTGGGATCATAATGATTTTCAATCCTAGATCTGATGTCAACTTGGATTATTTGAATTTTGAGGTTAATCCTTAGATTTAGTATAAATTATATAAGGTTAATTCACATAATGTCACCTAGCAATTCAATCTAAGCAATCCTATAACTTCATAAGCAATCAAGAGCACTTACATAAGAGTTCACAAGAGCATTTCAAAGGCATCCTCTCTTTTTTGCAATGCATCTATGATTGTCTCATGCTCTTCCATAGAAATTGTCCATAGCACTTTATTTGTAGGTCTTCCATGATACCAATCTATTTTTATATTTGTTGCCACCACCAAATGTGAATAGTGTATAATCTTTTTATGTGCTTCATAATCTTTCAATGCAGGTAGACCATTCTTCCTTTTCAAGTATTTTCATAGCAAAGTGCCAACAAACACCACTGATCCTATTGAAAAACATGAAAACCATCATCAAATAAGTTCTCAAAGTTTTCTTAAGGGGTTCAAAGACTTGTTCTAAACATTTGCTCAAGGGGATCAAAAGCTTGTTATCAAAATTTGTTTAAGGGGATGTCTTAAAGGGATTGTCGTACCTGATGGATAATGATAGCCATCATCATCTTCTTTAGGTACTATCAACTTATGCTTAGTCTCCACACAACGAGCCAACCAATATTTTGTTTCCTTGTCATTCCCCTTAGGTGCAACAACATACACATGTCCTGCAAACAAATTTTGATTTAATAACTTGGACATATCCTTATAAATAATTTAGTATTATAAAATAACTTAATAAAGTGAAATAAATTGACTTAAATTACCTTCTTGTACAAGTTCTAAAATACAATCATAGTCTTCAAATGTAAACACTTGATCATTTTCTTCAATAGTTCTTTCATATTGATTGTGTGCTTGTGTAGGTGTCAACGATCTTTGCTCCCACTGTTCAACCCATTATGTATTTTCACATGCTTCCCAATCTCCTGAGATACAAAACTGACAAAAATATGTAAGCTCCCTTGTCCATATAGTCCATGTGCTTGTTGTCAAACTCCTAAATAAATGCCATTTAGTAGATCCACTGATTGTCTCATAGTCAACTCTAGGTACAATGTTCTCTACTTCAACCAACCAAAAGAATCAATGAATTGTAGAGTACTCACTCGAACTAGGTGCAAATAATATTCTATTACACCAATCCACAATCCCATGTGCATCTTGAAATATTACTACATCCTCAAATTTTAATTGTTCTCTAGCAAGAATTCTTTTGACACATGCACCAGCTCCATCATGTTCTCCTTTACCATTCCCAACTTCAAATAAACTTCATATATGTTGGACATTAAGTTCCTTGTGAACCTTACCTAACCAATAGAACATTCAAGCATTCTTGAACTTCCCCATACAATTATCTAACCATATGAGGTGTTTTGTCATCTAAATTCATCTTTCTCTTTAATTTGTATAAAATATATTGAAACAGTATTGAACAAACTTTGACAAGTGTAACCGATTTTCACTCAAATAAAAATGATACTCCCTCAAAAAATTTCTATCATCCTCAGTGCTATTCTATCATCCTCAGTGCTATCATCTACATGTCTATAAACAATATGGACAAACATAGCTACTTTCATTGAATTATAATATTGTGATTGAATTTCCTCTTGCGAAGCTAGAGTATAATTTTTTGCAAAATCAACCACTAAAAGTATAGTACCAATTGGAAATGTGTTTCTACATCCATGAAATTGGCCATCAAGCCATCGACCATGTTGAGAGTGCATGACATATTTTGGTACAATCTTATTCTTAAATTCACTCATGAATGCATGTACACTAACTTTTTTTGTAACTAAATCAGAACACTTTCCTATTTTTCCATCTTTTAAAGAACAATGAACATTCTTAAATCTTTTAACATCTGCTAATTGTTGTCCAAAATCAATTTCAACACTTTCATGCATACAAATTCTTAAGAATGAAATATTTCCACAACTAATACATTGTCCATAAATACAAAAGCTTAAATAAAACAATTTACCATTAGATCTTTCACAAAACAAACCTGATATAAACTCCCTTATTGCTTCAAATGGCATATTAATATCGCATTCCTATATAATCATATTAGTATGCAAGGTACAACGCATATATCAAAAAACATCATAAAAATAACAAAATTGAACATGTGTTTTACAACAACAAGATAATAATTGCTTATTAATTTTTACATACCAGGGTTTACATTTTTCAAAATACCTTTGACTTATTTTAATATTACCAGGTAACACTAAATCACCACAAAATTTTCTATAAAATTCAGTTTGTGTTGTATCTAAAAGGTGTTTTGGGTGAGGATTGTGAACTTTGAACCCCACCCTTCATTTTAAAACATCTCTAGCATTAGATGAAACCCTAGTATTATCGTGCCAATATTTTTTGATCAAAGATTTAATTTCAACATTCAATTTCATATTAGACCTCAGGAGTCGACCACTGAAACTCCAACATTGGTTGATAGGATCATTTTCAATACTTCTTTTGCTGCTCTTAGAAATGTTTTAGGATGTATTTTTAAAACTTCACTAATATTTCTTACCATTCTTTTATTCAAAGTTTCTTTATTAACTATAGTAGTTGTTATAGCTCTTCTTGCTGCGTTTTTATCTTTAGATCGACTATTTTTTCCAATAGATTGAATGGCACTAGGAACAATATACATAACATGTTTTAGTGATTGATCTTTTCTTTTTGGTTTAACAAAAATCCTAACCTTTTCATTACTTTTCTCATTTTTGCATTCTCATCAATTGCATCATTAGTTGACATTGAAATGTAAGTTTTTTATGATAAAAAGAATTTTGTATATTCTATTCGCATGTGTTTTATTTGCTCCAAGAAATTCACACTAGGAAGATTATGCAAAACATCACTTTCAATTTAAAAAAAATTATTTTCTTACTAAATTCAACATCACATTCTAGATTTTCATTTTCTTTATTTTCTTTTAACTCCAAAACGCATTTAAATTTTCATCTCTACTTTCATCAACAAACAATTTTCATTTTTCATTTTTATCAACAAAACGATTTTTGTTTTCATTTTCAACAAAAGGATCATTCTCTATTTCATTTTCACAAAATATTTTTTCTATTCTTATTTCATTTTCAAATAAAAGAATTTTTTCATTTTCAAAAATTCTATAAAAAGTTTCCATCTCTCTAAATATTATCAATGTCAACATCGTTAAGTCCAACATCTTGTAAAACTTCTACATACGAATTTAGCATTTCACTAACATGTGGATTTGAAGATGTACCTAAATTTGTGCATATTGAAACATTCTCCATAGCATTGAAAGAGGTATTTTAAGAAATAGTAGGAATTGCTTGTATAATCATATTCTTTTCCAAATTGATCTCTTGCATTAATAGTTTCCCCGCTCTACAACCATGGTCTCCTAAATGTTTTCATCTTCAATAGTTATTGAATTGGATGCTCCACCATCATTCATTGATTTAATTATCATTCTTATTTCTCTTTGTCTTTGTTTCTCCTTCTCTCTCTTTGTTTCAATTTCTTTAGGAATCAATTTCTTCCTATCTTTCCTCTTATTACAAGCTTGTGAACCCATGATTATAAAATTCCCTGCTAACAAAATGAATTATAGTGAAATTCTTCAAAAAATTCAATCCAAATTGTAAGTTGAAGACCTATAAGGACAAAA